>QUWJ01000805.1:0-21588 GCA_003430845.1 Xanthoceras sorbifolium | reverse complement strand
TGAAGAAGTTGGATAAAATGTCAGACCTGATTTGTTTTGCTTATATCAGTCATCATGCCTTTCCATCTCTCTAAATACAGACCTCATGCATTTCTGATAAATTATCAACTATGTTCAGGTACCAATACTTCAGTTCCATAAATGTTTGGAAGTGCAACAATCAGCGAGAACCTTTAATTGATCCAATGCCGGTAGTTTGGGTGATGGCTTCAATTTCCATTTGCATTTTGATTCTATTGATTACAATGCTATCAATTACACATGAAGTTGTTGTTCCAGGTGTATAATAATGTTAAAAAGCATATCTTGAAGTTCAACCCCATATTTTTCTTTGTCCTGATGCTAATACATATTGTGGACAGATACATCAGCATTCACCAGAGACCAGGGGATTGGGAGCATCACTTCCTCTGAATTATCCACAGGTTATGCAGAAGGTAAGAGCAAAGAAGAGATTGGCCACTTGCTAAATGACTTTAATAATAAGCTTCATTATCTCTATTGTCTTTTCAATGGAACACTTAGGTAATATATTAGATGATAATCATTTAATATATTGATATTCAAAAGAGTGGTCGAACTTAAGACTTGGTAAAACACTTGTTAGTGTCCTTTCTCAGTTGTGAACTATCAATATACTTTGTAGCCAGCTCTAATATAAAAAATCATGGTTTTCTATGATAGAATAAAACTTAAAAGTATTAATAACTGAAGCTCAATATTTTCAGATGAGAGTGATGCTATTAAACTCCTTAATCAACATCTTCTGCAATTCAAAATTATCTTACTAATTGCTAGAAGAAGCTATTATATTAATAACTTTTTGAGAATTCTCTCTGTATGTGTATATAAGATTTGGTATATGCTCCAGTCATGGTGTCTGATTGCTCTCTGCTTACTAAAGATAAAAAAAAGAAAGAGAACTTTACCTCATCATCATCATAGTGGCTTGCTTCGGTCACATATGAAAATATAGTCATGCTTCAGTTTTAGATGGCCAGAAATCTGTGCACAACAGCTCTCAGGTCTTTTGGATATTCGGTATGGGAACCATCTTCTATGGTTATTGAAGCAAAAGTCTTTAGCATAACAGCCATACGAGTCAAAAAAAGTCTAGTTCACAGTTGCAATTTGGACATATACTAAAAATGAAGGCAGGCTTTGGTAATGGTGACAAAGCTCTCTAGTCCATCTAGAAGGTCAACTTTTAAATATCCGATCTCACGGTGATGTCAAGACTAGAGGAAGGATGTGTATAAAACTAATAAACTTGTATGGACATGCACTCTTAGGCAAACATATGCATTGGATGATAGTTATGGGTGAAAGATATTTGATATTTATTGGGAAAAGGTTTGTGGGAAATGGTCAATGATTAATTGAAGAGATAGCATGTTACCATGGAGACGATTAAACAAATGAACAGTAAGATAATGACTCGGAACTTAACTTATATCATAAAACATTAATAAGAAATGATTTTGGACTTCAATTGAAAATTATTTTTTTCCCATTTATGAATAGGACTTGAAAATGAACTTTATAATTTCTATTCTGCCGTCTTCATTTCCATATGAATTTAATAAGGCATGTGTCATCTAGAAACTCTATAGTCTATCCTTGGGACATCAAGTGATAATTGGGATGTCCGCTTGTCATCACTTCTTGCATATGAGCAAGCAAGATTATTATCAAATAACATTACAAAAATACAAAGAAGAAATCTTATTTTAATATTAAGTCTATGGTAATGTTCGCTATATAAAACTCATCTTGTTCTTTGTAATGAACATGCAAGTCGAAATAACAAGCGAGAAAGTGTTCACCATGGATGCTTTGCACTACCTTGGTCTATTGGTCTCTGTCCTATTCATAGTCTACCAATTTTCCGCAAATAGAAGGAATCAACACAAAAACCTGCCTCCAAGCCCTCCCAGTATTCCGATAATAGGTCATTTCCATCTCTTAAAAATGCCCATTCACCAAGCTCTGAACAATCTCTCCAACAAGTATGGACCTATATTGCTTCTTCACTTAGGTTCACGCCCAACACTTATACTCTCCTCTCGTTCAGCCATTGAAGAATGCTTCCCAAACAATGATATCATCTTTTCCAATAGGCCACTCTTGCCATCTAGAAAGTGCTTAGAGTACAATTATACTACTCTAGGAGCTCCCTATGGAAACCATTGGCGCAACATTCGCCGTTTCTTTGTTATTGAAATTTTCTCAGAAAGACGTCTCCAAATATCTTCAGAAATTCGCACGAAGAAATCAGATTCATGATCAAGCATTTGTACAAAAATTCCTTTAAAGGGGTTAGAAAAGTTGATGTGAAAACATTTTTTTACTACTTGGCTTTTAATATTGTAATGAAGCTGGTTACAGGTAAAAGGTGCTTTGAAGCTGAGGAATTGGACTCGGAAAAAAGCAAAAAACAGTTGGCTGATCTTGTAGAGATGTTTGGTCCTATGCTGACCATGGCGTTGGGTGACTACTTTCCATTCCTGAGGTGGTTGACATATTATGGTACGGAGAGGAAGTTGCTGAAAATACACAAAAGGAAGGATGCATTCATTCAGTCTCTGCTTGATGCGCATCAAAATACTAGTTCATTGACTTCAGTTGACGGTCAGAAGACTAGCCAAACTATTATTGATGTTATGCTGAAGTTGCAAGAATCTGAACCTGAATTTTACACAAATGATGTCATTAAAGGAATTATACAGGTAATTTCCCAAAGAAACATTCTGGCTACTTGTTGAAAGAGTCAATTTATCATCAAAATCAGTTTACAAATAAAAATTAATAAGATGGTACCTGAAAATTTTATGAGGCTAACTAGCAGATGAGAGCAATCTTGAATTTCTTTGAATATTCAAATTAACCATTGGTGCTGTAGGCGATGCTAATTGCAGGGACACACACCACAACAGTCACAATGGAACGGGTTGTTTCACAGCTGATATCACATCCAGATGTCATACAAAATGCAAGGAACGAGATTGACCAATGTCGGACACTCGAGGCTAATAAATGATATTGATCTTGCTAAATTTTCATACCTTCATTGTATTATCAATGAAACACTTAGATTAAGTTGGGGAGTTCTACCACCACGCGAGTCCTCAGAGGAATGCACTGTAGGAGGATACCACATCCCACGAGGCACACAATTGGTGGTGAACCCAGGGGCTGTGCATAGGGACCCTGAATTGTGGACAGAACCTGATAGGTTCAAGCCTGAGAGGTTTCTAGAGAGTGAAGAAGAAAAAGGGAGGTTTAAATTCATAGCATTTGGTATAGGCAGAAGGATATGCCCTGGGGAAGGCTTGGGCATGAGAGTCATGGCGTTGACCCTTGGGACTTTGATACAGTGCTTTGAGTGGGAAGATGCTAGGGACGAGAGCCAAGGTCCTTCGAAAACCAACCTGAACATGCCAGAGAATACATCTGCTGAGATTGTATTTCGACCTCGAGAAGCACTTACTGAGGTGCTTGCTCAGCTTTGATTTGGAGTGCACTTCTGCTGAAAAGTTTCTGTTTCATATAGCCTTCTGTTATTTGTTTGTTTTTTTTTTTTTTTGAGTAATTGTGTGGTTGATGTAAACTGCTAGGTTGATTCTGTATTTCATATGCTTAATTACGGTATTTACTTGAACGGCGAGGTAAATAAAACATATATGTTTATCTTCATGCTTGTATACACCATTTGGGGGTGATTCTTTTGTTTCCAAATTCATATTAATAGAAGCTATGATATGCTAAATCTGATCGTTTCAATATCAATTGTTATTAATGAAATCATGGTGGTTGATAATCAACAAAGGCACATCCCAGCTTCTATCGAGAAACAATATTCTTCAAACCAAAGGCAATCGTGTGAAATCACACTAAGCTTGTAAGTTGTAAGGCACGACTCTCCTTCTACTAAATATTACATGTAACCTTAAAAAATCCTATTAGGAGGAATCTCTACCATATATTAATTTGAGGGTATTTTTTTTTCAATTATAGTTTTAAATTATGACGAAAATCTAATTTTTTTCCTATAAGAATTATACATTATGTAGATAGTTTCGTAGTTTCTTGCGTATACTTTGACCCCCAACTTCTGCATCCTTTTTTCCGCCCCTGTACGCATCAACACAAAAACTTGCCTCCGAGCTCCAGTGTTCATATAGTAGGTTTATTTTTTCACCTCTTAAAAACGCCCATACACCAAGCTCTCAATAATCTCCTCAACAAGTAAGGTCCTATATTTTCTTGCTATTGAAATATCCTCAGCAAGACCTCTCCAAATGTCTTCAGATATTCGCAACGAAGAAATTAAACTCATGATCAAGCACATGCACTTGTACAAAGTTCCTTTCAAGGCATCAGAAAAGTTGATGTGTGAGAACATTGTTTTACTTGTTAAAATCTTATATCATAATGGAGATGGTAGCAGGCAGAAGGTGCTTTGAAGACGAAGAAGTGGACTCAGAAAAAAAACCAGATGCAAGTTGGATGATCTTGTAGAGATGTTTAGTCGATCGTTTAGTGACCGTGGCTTTCGGTGACTACTTGCCATTCTTGAGGTGGTTGACATATTATGGCGAGGAGAGGAAAAATGTTAAAATCACACAAAAAAGAAGGATGCATTTATTCAGGCTCTGCTCGATGCTCATTAAAATATTCTTAACGGGCGCTAATGCACGACTTCGGTATTTCATTGAACACTTTAGCCACGACCTTCATTCTCTACGGAGATTATCATATTTTAAAAGATTTTGAAGTATCTCGCAGATTTTAAGAATAAACATAACTACACGAGTTAAACATACCATTTATATTGAGTGACATATTCCTAAAATATACCCGACATTTTTATAGTAAGTTATATGATCAAATGCCACATCTATATAACTCCACCATTTAATTGTATATGTTGTAACTATAAATGGGTGAGGCCTTCACTCGGCAAAACTATCTATAGAAGTGTAAATCTCTTGAGATATACTAAAGCTCTTTTCGCTCCATATCGTGTGTGTTCTTCTTCTCTTACTCTCTTTGATGCACCATTGAAGCTTCAAAAAGCTAGGCCCGGGACACAACAAAAGCTAAACTACTATTGATGTTTTGTTGAAGTTGCAAGAGTCTGAAGTCTGAACCTGAGTTCTACACAAATTGTGATTGCTGGAATTATACAGTAAAGGTAATTTCAAAAAACAATACTCTTATTTGTTTGGTTGTTTAAAGAGTCAATTTCACATCAAAATCAATTTAAAAAGTAGAAATAGAGATTCTAACTAAAATATTTAGACTTTGGAAGGAATTTTCATATTGATCCTTACTTCTTCATGAAATATCACATTTTTTGTAACACCCCCTGACCTGACCTGTCTGGATCGACCCAGGGAGCGTTACCGGGTTTTCAAAACTTTACTGAATTCTGTTTATAAACTGAAAACCATATAAGTTATAATTTAAAAACCTTTTCGAGTGAGCCCATCAAAATTCAGTTTTTTTAACAATTTCGGCAGAGTTCCCTCTGTTTTTCTGATTTCCCAAAACCTGTTTTCAAATCAATTTCAAACCAATAAATAACAACAACACTTCAAATATCTATCAATCAAATGCGCACTCTGCCGTTTAGTGCGACTTCCAAACAGTTTCAAACAAAACATATATAATTAATAGTTACAAACATTTGAAAAGAATATAAATCATAAAGCACTTATTTACAAAACATATATATACATGTCGAATTACAGATTTCTGTATGCATGCTTAACTAAATACAATATACAATGAAAATTCAATTATTACTACTGAAAAGAATTGTGACTCTGGACCTTCAATCTGCTGCTTCTTTCTCTCTATTCTTTGTTTCCCTCTATGTCTCTGATACCTACGCGTGATAAAATCAACGCGTTAAGCAATAATGCTTAGTGGGTGTACACTAAACTTAATCAAAATCACAAAATAAATTTCACAATAAAATATCATAATCCTTTCGTATAAAAACATGTCATAATCAATTCAATCATTGAAATAAGAATAAAAGGCACTAAATTCAATTAAATCATTAATTCATACAAAAGCACATTCTCAATTCTTGTATAATCATTTCATTCAATTCATTCTTCATTCTTGCCGTACACGCATCATACAGTTCTATATCTGTAATATCGGTGTAACGTTCACCTCCGGGATTCGCCTAAACTGGACTAAGCCAGGTTTGCCCCGCGAGATACAACAGTCATCAATATCAGTGCAATATCTATCTTTGGGATTCGCCTAAACTGGACCATGCCAGGTTTGCCCCGCGAGATGCCACAATCATCAATATCAGTGCAATAGTTATCTTCGGGATTTGCCTAAACTGGACCATGCCAGGTTTGCCTCGCGAGATGCAACAATCATCAATATCAGTGCAATATCTATCTCCGGGATTCGCCTAAACTGGACTATGCTAGGTTTGCCCCGCGAGATGCAACAGTCATGAATATCAGTACAATGTTTATCTCCGGGATTCGCTTAAACTGGACTTGCCAGGTTTGCCCGCGAGATAGCAACAGCAATCAACTCGTTATATTTTTTTTTCAAATGAATCAACAGTAATTCACGAATCAAAATTAAATTCAAGTATCAGAATTTACAAACAATATTCGTAATACAAAATTCATAAATTTCATATCAAAACATTCCGTTTCTTTCAAAATCAACTATTTATTTCACAAAGCCAAAACTTTCATTTATACTCCTATCAATACATTCTACACTTATTTTCAAATCGTATTTACGAAACAATAATTTTATACGATTTTTCCAAAATCGTTTCCAAACATTACTCGCAAAACGATTTATTCAAAACCATAGAAATTCCATTATGATATCATATTCCCTAATTATTTTCAAACAGTTTCTAACAATATTCGCATTACATAATCCATACATTTCATATCAAAACTTTCCGTTTCTTTCGAAATCAACAATTATACTCTCAAACAATTTATTTTAAAATTACCGTTGTAAATGAAAAATCGAATTAAATCAGAATATTCAAATCAAGAATTATATAAACAGATATCCATCAAAATATTCAAATAAACTTAGATTCAAATAAAAAACACAAAGGTTTCGAAAAGAAGTGTACACCAACCTGGTTTTCATTTTTCGAACAGTTTTTCTTCTGAATTTTCTTTTTCCTTTCTCTTTCTCCTTCCTCTTTTCCTTTTCTTTCTTCTTTTCTTCTTCTTCTTCTTCTTCTTTTCCTTCTTTTCTTTCTCGGTCTCTCTTTCTCTCTTGGTTTCTCCCTTTTCTGTTTTCTGGAGACTTCTCACGCATCTTTTTTTTTTTTATAAAATTTCGGTAGTCGCGACCATCATCGCGACCTGTGGTCGCGCTACCAGGTCGCGTTGCTCACTGGAGCAATTCCACCACCTTCATCGCGATCACTCATCGCGGTACCATGGTCGCGCTTGTAACATCCCGGATTTCGGATAATTAATTTTATATATGAAAATAAATTTTGTGATTGGAAGGGGTGTAAATGTAATTAAAAGTATGTTTATTTTTATGATTTCCAGGTGGACCAGATGGAACGGTCCAAAAATGATGCAAAAAAAGGAAAACTGAAGCAGAGAGCATCGCGACCTGGTCACCGCGACCACAGGTCGCGATGGCTAGCTCGCGGTGGAAAATGAGATTTTTGGCAGTGAGCATCGCGACCAGTCACCGCGACCACATGTTGCGATGAACTGCTCGCGATGAAAATGTCAAATTTTGGCAGTGAGCAACGCGATCACCAGCGCGACCATGGTACCGCGAGGTGTGCTCGCGATGAAGGCGGTGCTAATGCTCCAGTGAGTACCGCGACCTGGTGGCGCGACCACAGGTCTCGACGACGGTCGCGATGGCTAAAAAAATATAAAAAAAAGTGGCTTCTCGCAGAAGCCAGAAAATAGCACAGAGAGAAGAGAGAGGCAGAGAGCGAGAAAGAAAAGAAAGAAGAAGAGAGAAAGAAGAGAAAAAAGAAAAGAAGAAGAAAGAAAGAAGAAGAAAGAGAAGGAAGAAGAAGAGGAAGGAAAGAGAGAAAAGAAAGTGTGGGTGAAAGAGAAAGGTAAAAGGGAAAGGAAAAAGAAAATCGTGAAACCGCGATTTGACGAACGAAAAACGGTATCCAGGTTGGTGTACTTTCGTTTTCGGAATCTTTACGAAAAGTATTTCATTATCGTTTTCGTTTTCGTTTTCGATTTCGTTGAAATTTCTCGTTTTCGATTTTTGTATGAAAATTGTTTATTTTATATGAAAAATCGATGATTGATATACCTATTGTTGATTTTGGAATGATTTTATGATAGATCGCATTTTGATCGTGTTTTCGAATATTTCGATTTCGTTAAAAATACTTGATTTAGATTTTCGTAAAACTATTGATTATGTATCTTGAAGAGTATTGTGTGAATTGTATGTTTATTGAGTAACTGTTGCAAAATTTATTGTGCATCTATTTTATCGGAAACGGCCCTAAGATACTTAGACATAGAAATGGATATAGGAGGTTGGTATACCAGCTGGGTTTACTGAGCAGTACTGCGCCGATACTGATTGCTATTGATAATTATTATGTACCTCCTCATGGATTTGTCCAGGGGCAGGGAGACACGTACCTCCTCAGGATTCGTCCTGAGGGTTGGGAGCCACGTACCTTCCTAAGGATTCGTTCCTGGGATAGGGAGTTATGTACCTCTCTAGGTTCCGTACCCACGGTCCTAGAGTAGGGAGATACGTACCACTCTTAGGATTCGTCCTAGGGTGGGAGTTTGACCCATATTCCAGTCCTAGTATGTTGAGTATTCTAGCGGGCCAGATTTGAAGTGAATTGAGAAGTGAATTGAATGATTGTCTTAACTGATTTTATATGTTGATCCTATTGTTGAAATTAAAGTGATTAAAACTGTTTTATGGTTTGCTTTTGTAAATAAATTGATTTGTAATTGATTAGAATTGAAAATTATATATGGTGATTTGTTTCTTGTTGAAGGTTATTTATGATTATTTTTCATAATTGAGTTTAGTGTACACCCACTAAGCTATATGCTTAGCGCGTTAGTTTTGTTTCTAATGCGTAGGTACCAGGGATCCCGAAGAGGCTAAAGACTGAAGAGAGAGAGAGAGTTGCTGACAGAGTCCCAGAGTTATCACAGTTGGGTAGCTATATTGTTGTTATATGTATATATTCTGAAAGCATGCATATACAGAGGATTTGTAAATATGTTTCGTAATATGTTTTGTAATTAAATATTTTATGATTTCTGTCTTTATTATTTGAATGTTTGTAAATATCGACCCTTGAATGATTTTATTTTATAAACTGTTGTTGGAAAGTCGCACTAAACGGCAGGGTGCGCAATTGTTTGAAAACGATTTGAAGTGTTGATATTGAATTTGTATTTGAATTGTTTTGTGGAAAAACAGGTTTTGGAAAATTCGAAAAACAAACGGAACTCTGCCGAAATTTTTATAAAAAGTTTATTTAATGGGCTCACTCGAAAATGGTTTTAAAATTTTAAATTATGTGGTTTTCCAATGATTTGAAAATCTATCGATGGGCTCACAATGGTTTTCGGTTTATTAAAATGAATTTGGAAAGTTTTGAAAACCCGGTAGCGCTCCCTGGGTCGATCCAGTCGGGTCGGGTCAGGGGGTGTTACAATTTAATTGGTATCAATGCGCGGTTTAGGCGTTTCTGGACCAAAGAGTCTGTATATGCATGCATTGTATAAAGCTACCCATAGGAATGTGTGACTCTAATCTGCAGATCTCTCTTCTGTCTGATATAGGATAAAAGAAATGGAAGGAAGCGGTGATAGACCTGAGAGTCCCGCTAGCGTGGCTGGGGGAGCATCTAGGGAATCCGTAAGCTCGAGAGTGGCGGATCCTGTAGAGACAGCATTTATGCAGCAGATGGCTGAGTTCTTTCAGAACGTGGCTAGAGCAGCGCCACGGAGATCAGCCATAGAGCGGCTGGCTAAACATAGACCTACTGATTTCCATGGTAGGAAGGATGAGGATGCATCTGCTGCAGAGTATTGGTTTGAGGTACGAACAGAATATTGGAGCAGATGCACTGCACACCAGAAGAGAGACTTGAGTGTGCAGTATCTTTATTACAGGAGGATACCTACCAGTGGTGGACCTCCATCATACAGACAGTGCGACCAGAGGATCGAACGTGGGATTTCTTTAGAAGGGTTCAGGAGAAAATATATTGGTCGCATCTATTTGGATAATCTGAAGAGGGAATTTACCAACCTGAAGCAAAGGCAGATGACAGTGACAGAATATGAAAGAGGAATTCGTCAGGTTGAGTAAATATGCGAAAGATATGGTGGCGACAGAGGCGGATAAATGTAGAAGGGTTGAAGATGGATTGAACGATTATATCCGCCTACAGGTTGTGTAACATTCTGAATTTCTAAGTAATTGAATTGATTTGAATATATAATTAGAATGTGGATTAATTGAGAAATGTTTACAGGTGGTTGCCTTTGAATTTGAAGATTTTACCCGTCTCGTCTCGGCAGCCTCTGAATGTAGAGAGAATTAAGAAAGAAGAGCAGGCCAGAAGAGACAGAGGGCAGCAAAGAATAGGGGCAAGGGCCATCCAGCTCATATCAGCCCCAGAGCAAGAAGTTTAAGGGACCGCAGCCTAGTGGTCCAGCGCAGTCACAGAGGCCTGTACCCACAGCTAGGCCTGGTCAGTCCGCGACTTCTGTAGCCAGTACCCCTAGGAGTGCAGTGAGGGGACCAGCCCCTGTATTGTGTGATCATTGTGGTAGAAGACATCCTGGGGAATGCTGGAACTTACAGGAGCTGCTTGTGGTGTGGATCTCATGATCATTTTCTGAGAGATTGCCCACAGATGAGATCCAACAGCCAGAGAGACCAGCCCCTACTACTTCCAGAGGTAGGAGGCCTAGTCAGGCAGTGCCTGAAGGTGGTAGTCACAGAGGAGTGTCAGAGTCTGTGGCAAGACCCGATAGTCGAGCTCCTGCACGCGTTTATGGTGTTAGAGCTCAGGAAGACAAGGATGCACCTGACGTGATAGCTGGTATTATTTCTATTTTTGATACTACAGCTATTGCATTGATAGATCCAGGTTCTACTCATTCATATCTGTGATGCATTATTGAGACAAAGAAGTTTGAAAACTGAACCTACTGCATATGATGTGTTAGTCAGTAATCCGATAGGTCAAAGTGTAGTAGTGAATCGTGTGTACAGAAACTGTCCGATTCGGATACAGGAATGTGAATTTCCAGGAGATTTGTGGAGTTGCCATTCCATGAGTTTGATGTGATATTAGGCATGGATTGGTTAACTCGGCATAAAGTGGTGATTGACTGTGAACTGAAACGAGTGACCCTCAGAACAGCAGATGGTGCAGAGATCACAATGGTGGGTTGAAAAGGAGGGATTTTCTCCAATGTTATTTCAGCCACGCAAGCCTGTAAACTAATTAGAAAGGGGTGTGAAGCTATTTGGCACAGGTTGGTTGATTCAGAAAAGGTTACTTCTGAAATCCAGAATATACCCACTGTGGTGTGACTTTGCAGATGTGTTTCCAGAGGAGCTTCCTGGTTTGCCACCTCAGAGAGAAGTGGAGTTTGTGATTGATGTGGTACCAGGTACGTCTCCAGTATCGATAGCTTCCTACAGAATGGCACCAGCAGAACTGAAAGAAACTAAAGATACAGTTACAAGAATGCTGGATAAGGGCTTCATCAGACCCAGTGTATCTCCTTTGGGGAGCTCCAGTTCTGTTTGTGAAAAAGAAAGATGGGTCATTGAGACTGTTGCATCGATTACAGGCAGCTGAATAAACTTACTGTTAAGAATAAGTACCCATTGAGATTGTTTGATCAGCTGAGAGGAGCCTGTGTCTTCTCAAAGATAGATCTGAGATCAGGGTTATCATCAGTTGAGAATAAAGAGTCAGATATTCCGAAAACTGCATTCAGAACCAGGTATGGACATTATGAATTTGTAGATGATGCCATTTGGGCTGACTAATGCACCTGCAGCCGTTTATGGATCTGATGAACAGAATATTGGCCATACTTGGATCAGTTTGTAGTAGTCTTTATCGATGATATCCTGGTGTACTCACAGACGGCAGAGGATCATGACAGGTACCTCAGAGTAGTACTGCAGATCTGAGGGAGAAGCAACTGTATGGCAAACTGAGCAAATGTGAATTCTGGTTGCCTGAGATTGCATTTCTGGGTCACATTGTATCAGCAGAGGGTATTAAGGCAGATCCGAAAAAGATTGAAGCAATAGTGGAATGGAAGCCTCCCAGAAATGTTACAGAAGTCAGAAGTTTTCTAGGCTTGGCAGGTTATTATCGACGGTTTGTGAAGGGGTTTTCCTCCATAGCAAGTCCGTTGACCAAGCTACTGCATAAGAATGTCAATTTGAATGGACTGACAGATGCCAAGCAGCTTTTGACAGATTGAAGGCAATGCTTGTAGAGGCTCCAGTCCTGATTCAGCCTGTTTCAGGTAAGGACTGTGACTTATAGTGATGCCTCACACCATGGTTTGGGATGTGTATTGATGCAGGAAGGCAAGGTGGTTGCATATGCGTCCAGACAGTTGAAAAATCATGAGCTGAACTATCCGATTCATGATCTGGAACTTGCAGCCATAGCCTTCGTGTAACATCCCGGATTTCGGGTGACGAATTTTTGCTATATATGAAATATGTGCAAAAATAAATTTTTACTATTTGAGGGGGTGTAAAAGTAATTAAATGTATGGTTATTTTATGATTTCCAGCGGACCGGATTGAATAGTGAAAAATGAGAAAAAAAATAAAAAATTGGAAAACTGGACCAGAGAGCATCGCGACCTGGTCACCGCGACCACAGGTCGCGATGGCTCGCTCGCGGTGAAAAACGCAAAATCTGGCAGTGAGTACCGCGACCAGTCACCGCGACCACAGGTCGCGATGGCTTGCTCGCGATGAAAATGGCAAAACCTGGCAGTGAGCAACGCGACCAGCCACCGCGACCACAGGTCGCGATGGACTGCTCGCGATGAAATTGTCAAAAATAGGCAGAGAGCAGCGCGAGCTCTCGCGCGACCAAGGCGCGCTCGCGATAAAGGCGGTGCGCGCACTCCAGTGAGCATCGCGACCTAGTGCTGCGACCACAGGTCGCGACGGCGGTCGCGGTAGCGAAAAAAATATAAAAAAAAAAAGAAGCTTCTCGCGAAAGCGAGAAACACACAGAAAAACAGAACAGCGAGAGAAGAAAAAAAGAAAAGAAAAAGAAGGAAAAGGAAGAAGAAGAAAGAAAAGAAAGAAGAAGAAAGAAAAAAGAAGAGAAGAAGAAGAAAGAGAGAGAAGAGAAAAGGAAGTGTAGGTGGAAAGGAAAAGGGAAAGAAACCGTGGAACCGTAGTTTGTCGAACGAAAAACGGTACCAAGGTAGGTGTACGTTTGTTTTCGAAATCGTTACGCAAAGTCTTTCGTTAGTGTTTTCGTTTTCGTTTTCGATTTCGTTTCCGTGTTCGTTTTCGATTTCGTTCAAAGTTTTCATTATCGATTTCCGTAAGTAAAGTGTGTATTTTATATGTACTTGCTACATCTATTGTCGATTTTGGAATACTTTTATATTGGATCGCATCTTGATTTTCTTTCGATTTTGTCGATTTCGTAAATACTACATGATTTATATTTTGTACGATTATTGTTGATTTTGGACTGATTTGTGATAGATTGTATTTCAATTTCGTTTTCGAACATTTCGACTGTTGTGATTTGTGAAAAATATTGCTCGCATGACTATTGTTCATTATTTGTACTATATTGTGATTATTGTGAAAATCGTTTATTGAAACGGCCCTAGGATACGTAGACATAGAAGTGGATATAGGAGGTTGGTATACCAGCTGGGTTTTATTGAGCAGTACTGCGCCGATATTGATTGATATTGATGATATTGATGTACCTCCTCTTGGATTCGTCCAGAGGCTGGGAGATACGTACCTCCTCAGGATTCGTCCTGGGGGTTGGGAGTTAATGTACCTTCCCAAGGATTCGTTCCTGGGATAGGGAGCTATGTACCTCTCTAGGTTCCGTACCCACGGTCCTAGAGTTGGGAGACACGTACCTCCTCAGAATTCGTTCTGGGGGTTGGGAGCTTGACCCATGTTTAGTAGTCTAGCGGGCCAGAATTGATTGGAATTGAAAAGTGTATTGAATGTTTTATTGATCGAAAATTTTATATTGACCTCATTATTGAAGTTCAAGTGCTTGAAATTATTATATACTTGATTCTGCAATTTAATTGTTTTGATACATGATTTGAATTGATATGTATATTGTGAATTGTTATTATTAAAAGTTATATATGTTTCCATATTGAGCTTTTAGTACACCCACTAAGCTTTATGCTTAGCGCGTTAGTTTGTGTCTAACGCGTAGGTACCAGGAATCCGGACGAAGCGAAAGACTGAAGAACTGGAAGAATTGCAGACCGAGTCACAGGATTGTACAGTTGGGTAGCTATACTTTTGTTATGTGTATATATTCTGAAAGCATGCATGTACAGGGGAATTGTAAATATGTTTTGTAATATGTTTTTAATTAATTATTTTACGATTTCTGAATGTATATATATATATATATGTATATATATATAACAGTTTTGAATGGTTTTATTTTATAATTTGTGATTGATAAGTCGCACTAAACGGCAGAGTGCGCAATTGTTTGAAATTGTTATTGAAGTGTTATTGAAATTGGTATTGAATTGATTGTGTAAAACAGGTTTTGGAAAGTCCGAAAAACAAACGGTACTCTGCCGATTTTTTCAAAAAGTTAATTATTGGTTATGGGCTCACAATAACTTTTTGAAACGTATAAATCTGATTTAGAAAAGTTTGGTAAAAAGATGTGAAAGTACGAGTAGCGCGCCCCGGGTCGGTCCGCCCGGATCGGGTCGGGGGGTGTGCTACACTTCGCTTTGAAAATATGGAGGCATTACTTATATGGTGAGAAGTGCTACATATACACGGATCACAAGAGTCTGAAATATCTGCCTACCCAGAGAGAGCTCAATCTGAGACAGAGACGGTGGATGGAGTTGATTAAAGATTATGACTGTGTAATTGACTACACCAGGAAAGGCGAACGTGGTAGCAGATGCTTTGAGCAGAAAGGCATTGTTTGCTCTGAAGGCTATGAATGTGCAATTGCAGCTGAATCCAGATAATGCAGTAGTAGCTGAATTGATATGCAGACCCAGTCTAATTCAACAAATTGCAGAGAAACAGAAGCAGGATGCTAGAATCCAACTGATATGTAAACAGATCCCAGAAGGGAAGCATCCGGACTTTTCAATCAGAACTGATGGTATTGTGTGTTTCAGAGACAGGATTTTGCATTCCAGATGATGAAGAATTGAGAAAGATAATCCTGACAGAGGCACACAGAAGTTCTTATGTGATGCACCCAGTAGCACAAAAATGTACAGAGACTTGAAAACTCAGTACTGGTGGTCTGGTATGAAAAAGGATGTGGTGGAATTTGTGAATAGATGCATGACTTGTCAGCAGGTGAAAGCCGAACACCAGGTTTCCATCAGGATTGTTACAGCCAATAGCAATACCTGAATGGAAATGGGATCGAATCACTATGGACTTTGTCACTGGATTGCCACTCACCCGGAGTAAACACGATGCAGTATGGGTTATAGTGGACAGATTGACGAAGTCAGCACATTTTCTACCTGTCAGAACTGACTATTCACTGGATCGACTAGCAGAATTGTATATAAGAGAAATAGTCAGATTGCATGGAGTGCCTGTATCCATAATATCAGATAGAGATCCGAGGTTTACTGTAGCACCCCCCCGACCCGATCCGGGCGGACCGACCCGGGGCGCGCTACTCGGACTTTCAAATTCTTTCAAAACTTCATTTTACATTTTAAAATCGTTGTGAGCCCATAAAACATTTTAAACTTTTTACGAAAATCCGGCAGAGTACCGTTTGTTTTTCGGACTTTCCAAAACCTGTTTTAACACAATTCAATTCACATTACATTTTCACAACACTTCAATATCAATTTCAAACAACTGCGCACTCTGCCGTTTAGTGCGACTTATTAATCACAATTTATAAAATAAACAGTTTCAAACTTTATATTATATATATATATATACAGACATTCAAAAGCATAAGGTAATTAATTAAAAACATATTACAAAACTTATTTACAATTCCCCTGTATATGGCATGCTTTCAGAATATATATACACATAACAAAAGTATAGCTACCCAACTGTACAATCCTGTGACTCGGTCTGCAATTCTTCCAGTTCTTCAGTCTTTCGCCTCGTCCGGATTCCTGGTACCTACGCGTTAGACACAAACTAACGCGCTAAGCATAAAGCTTAGTGGGGTGTACTAAAATCTCAATATGAAACATATAGAACTTTTATTCATAACAATTCACAATATATATATATATCAATTCAAATCATGTTCAAAACAATTAAATTGCAGGAATCAGAGTATATAATAATTTCAAGCACTTGAACTTCAATAATGAGGTCAATATATAATTTTCGATCAATAAAAAACATTCAATACACTTTTCAATTCCAATCAATTTTGGCCCACTAGAATACTAAACATATACGGACTGGAATATGGGTCAAGCTCCCAACCCCAGAACGAATTCTGAGGAGGTACGTGTCTCCCAACTCTAGGACCGTGGGTACGGAACCTAGAGAGGTACATAGCTCCCTATCCCAGGAACGAATCTTGGGAAGGTACATTAACTCCCAACCCCCAGGACGAATCCTGAGGAGGTACGTATCTCCCAGCCTCTGGACGAATCCAAGAGGAGGTACATCAATATCATCAATATCAATCAATCAATATCGGCGCAGTACTGCTCAATAAAACCCAGCTGGTATACCAACCTCCTATATCCACTTCTATGTCTACGTATCCTAGGGCCGTTTCAATAAACGATTTTCACAATAATCACAATATAGTACAAATCATGAACAATAGTCATGCGAGCAATATTTTTCACAAATCACAACAGTCGAGATGTTCGAAAAAGAAATTGAAATATAATATATCACATATCAGTCTAAAATCAACAATAATCGTACAAAATATAAATCATGTAGTATTTACGAAATCGACAAAATCGAAAGAAAATCAAGATGCGATCTAATAAAAAGTATTCCAAAATCGACAATAGACATATAAAATAAACACTTTACTTACGGAAAATCGATAACGAAAACTTGAACGAAATCGAAAACGAACACGGAAACGAAATCGAAAACGAAAACGAAAACACTAACGAAAGTCTTTGCGTAACGATTTCGAAAACAAACGTACACCTACCTCGTACCGTCTTTTCGTTCGAGAATCGCGGTTCGACGATTTTGTTTTCCTTCCCTTTTTCTTTCTCCTACACTTACTTTCTCTCTTTTCTTCTTCTTTCCTCTTCTTCTTCTTCTCTTCTTCTTCTTCTCTTCTCTTCTTCTTCTTCTTCTTTTTCTCCTCTTTTCTTTCTTTTCTCGGTCGTTTCTCTCTCCTCTTGCTGTTTCTGTTTTCTCTGGCTTCTGCGAGAAGCTTCTTTTTTTTTATATATATTTTTTTGCCATCGCGACCGCCGTCGCGACCTGTGGTCGCGGCACCAGGTCGCGACACTCACTGGAGTGCGCGCACCGCCTTCGTCGCGAGCGCGCTCTGGTCGCTGCGAATGGTCCGCGTTGCTCTCTGCCCGTTTTTGACACTTTCATCGCGAGCAGTCCATCGCGACCTGTGGTCGCGGTGGCTGGTCGCGATGCTCCACTGCCAGGTTTGCCATTTTCACCGCGAGCGAGCCATCGCGACCTTGGTCGCGGTGACCAGGTCGCGATGCTCTCTGGTCCAGTTTTCCAATTTTTCATTTTTCACTATTCAATCCGGTCCGCTGGAAATCATAAAATAATTACTATTCATTTTACATTTAATTACCTTTACACCCCCTCAAATAGTAAAAATTTATTTTCACATATTTCATATATATAAAATTCATTACCCGAATCCGGGATGTTACATTTACATCCAGATTCTGGAAGAAATTTCAAGAAGCCTTGGTATTCGACTGAGTTTCAGTACAGCCTTCCATCCGCAGACAGACGGACAATCAGAAAGGGTAATTCAGGTGCTTGAAGATATGCTCAGGAGTTGTGTAATTGAGTTTGAAGGGAGTTGGGCGGATCATCTTCCATTGATTGAATTCGCCTACAACAACAGTTACCAGTCGAGCATAGCTATGGCACCCGTATGAGGCACTATATGGAAGGAATGCAGGACTCCAGTATGCTGGACAGTGTTAGGAGAGGACAGGTTAGTAGGCCCAGACTTGATTCGACAAACTGAGGGAGAAGGTGAAGATTATCAAGGATAGATTGAAAAGTTGCTTCTGACCGACAGAAATCCTATGCAGATTTGAAAAGAAAAGAGATAGAACATGAAGTCGGTGAGAAAGTGTTTTTGAAAGTATCTCGTGGAAGAGAGTGCTTCGATTTGGCAGAAAGGTAAGTTGAGTCCTAGGTTTATTGGGCCATACGAAATCATTGAACGTGTGGAGACCAGTAGCCTACAGAATGGCTTTACCTTCAGAATTAGAAAAGATTCATAATGTATTCCATGTTTCTATGCTGAGGAGATACAGATCAGATCCTTCCCACAGAGTTTCAGGCTGAAAGTATTGAAATCCGACCAGACCTGACATATGAAGAGGAACCAGTGCAGATTCTTGATCGGAAAATCAAAGAACTAAGAAATAAAAGAGTGCCACTGGTGAAAGTCCTATGGAGGAATCACAACGTAGAAGAGGCTACCTGGGAGAGTGAAGAAACGATGCGACAACAGTATACGCAACTGTTTCATTAAGGTAAATTTCGAGGACGAAATTTCTTAAGAGGGGAAGAATTGTAACATCCCGGATTTCGGATAATTAATTTTATATATGTGAAAATAAATTTTGTGATTGGAAGGGGTTTAAATGTAATTAAAAGTATGTTTATTTTTATGATTCCAGGTGGACCAGATGGAACGGTCCAAAAATGATGCAAGAAAAAGGAAAACTGAAGCAGAGAGCATCGCGACCTGGTCACAGCGACCACAGGTCGCGATGGCTAGCTCGCGGTGGAAAATGAGATTTTTGGCAGTGAGCATCGCGACCAGTCACCGCGACCACAGGTCGCGATGAACTGCTCGCGATGAAAATGTCAAATTTTGGCAGTGAGCAACGCGACCACCAGCGCGACCATGGTACCGCGAGGTGTGCTCGCGATGAAGGCGGTGCTAATGCTCCATGTGAGTACCGCGAGCTGGTGGCGCGACACAGGTCGCGACGACGGTCGCGATGGCTAAAAAAATATAAAAAAAAGTGGCTTCTCGCAGAAGCCAGGAAAACAGCACAGAGAGAAGAGAGAGGCAGAGAGCGAGAAAGAAAAGAAAGAAGAAAGAGAGAAAGAAGAGAAAAAAGAAAAAGAAAAGAAGAAGAAAGAGAAGAAAGAAGAAAGAGAAGGAAGAAGAAGAGGAAGAAAGAGAGAAAGAAAGTGTGGGTGAAAGAGAAAGGTAAAAGGGAAAGGAAAAAGAAAATCGTGGAACCGCGATTTGACGAACGAAAAACGGTATCCAGGTTGGGTGTACTTTCGTTTTCGGAATCTTTACGAAAGTATTTCGTTATCGTTTTCATTTTCGTTTTCGATTTCGTTGAAATTCTCGTTTTCGATTTTTGTATGAAAATTGTTTATTTATATGAAAAATCGATGATTGATATACCTATTGTTGATTTTGGAATGATTTTATGATAGATCGCATTTTGATCGTGTTTTTCGAATATTTCGATTTCGTTAAAAATACTTGATTTAGATTTTCGTAAAACTATTGATTATGTATCTTGAAGAGTATTGTGTGAATTGTATGTTTATTGAGTAACTGTTGCGAAATTTATTGTGCATCTATTTTATCGGAAACAGCCCTAGGATACTTAGACATAGAAATTGATATAGGAGGCTGGTATACCAGCTGGGTTTACTGAGCAGGTACTGCGCCGATACTGATTGCTATTGATGATTATTATGTACCTCCTCATGGATTCGTCCAGGGTCAGGGAAACACGTACCTCCTCAGGATTCGTCCTGGGGGTTTGGGAGCCACGTACCTTCCTAATGATTCGTTCCTGGGATAGGGAGTTATGTACCTCTCTAGGTTCCGTACCCACGTCCTAGAGTAGGGAGATACGTACCACTCTTAGGATTCGTCCTAGGGTGGGAGTTTGACCCATATTCCAGTCCTAGTATGTTGAGTATTCTAGCGGGCCAGATTTGAAGTGAATTGAATGATTGTCTTAACTGATTTTATATGTTGATCCTATTGTTGAAATTAAAGTGATTAAAACTGTTTTTAGGTTTGCTTTGTAAATAAATTGATTTGTAATTGATTAGAATTGAAAATATATATATGGTGATTTGTTTCTTGTTAAAGGTATTTATGATTATTTTTCATAATTGAGTTTAGTGTACACCCACTAAGCTATATGCTTAGCGCGTTAGTTTTGTTTCTAACGCGTAGGTACCAGGGATCCGGAAGAGGCTAAAGACTGAAGAGAGAGAGAGTTGCTGACAGAGTCCCAGAGTTATCACAGTTGGGTAGCTATATTGTTGTTATATGTATATCTTCTGGAAGCATGCATATACAGAGGATTTGTAAATATGTTTCGTAATATGTTTTGTAATTAAATATTTTATGATTTCTGTCTTTTATTATTAGAATGTTTGTAAATATCGACCCTTGAATGATTTTATTTTATAAACTGTTGTTGGAAAGTCGCACTAAACGGCAGGGTGCGCAATTGTTTGAAAACGATATTGAAGTGTTGATATTGAATTTGTATTTGAATTGTTTTGTGGAAAAACAGGTTTTGGAAAATCCGAAAAACAAACGGAACTCTGCCGAAATTTTTATAAAAAGTTTATTTAATGGGCTCACTCGAAAATGGTTTTAAAATTTTAAATTATGTGGTTTTCCAATGATTTGAAAATCTATCGATGGGCTCACAATAATTTTCGGTTTATTAAAATGAATTTGGAAAGTTTTGAAAACCCGGTAGCGCTCCCTGGGTCGATCCAGTCGGGTCGGGTCAGGGGGTGTTACAGCGCTGGTGGTCGCGTTGCTCACTGTCAGAATTTGATATTTTTCACCGCGAGCTAGTCAGCGCGATCTGTGGTCGCAGTGACTGGTCGCGGTGCTCACTGCCAAAAATTTCATTTTTTTACCGCGAGCAGATCATCGCGATCTCAGGTCTCGGTGACTGGTCGCGGTACTCCCTTTCCACTTTTTCCTTCACTTCATGAAATCTTTCGGGACCGGTCCATCTGGAAACCATAAAAATAAACATACATTTAATTATGTTTTACACCCCTTAACTCACAAATATTATATCCACATATTCAAAATTAATTTTTCGAAATTAGGGATGTTACATTTTTAAATATTATTTATTT
>QUWJ01000350.1:0-21676 GCA_003430845.1 Xanthoceras sorbifolium | reverse complement strand
AAAGTCCTAATTTAAAATTATTATTTTTTTGTCCTAAAGCCTAATTCGAGCCGGTTCTGATTATATTATCATATATTGGCAACCATTAACCCTAGCAGGCAAGCTCCAGCTGTCACCGTAGAAACAGCCCACGTTAAGTTCAGAATGCCCCTCCAGTCAAAAGTCACGTGCATGGAATACAAAGAAGGTGACGTGCATGACAGTACTGTTAATTTCATGCAATAATGTTAAACGTACGTTTTCCTTTTTATTTTTCTCGGTGGCCAATGCAATCGTACAAGCTTCATTTGTGCAAAACGCCACTCAAGACAATTTACCTTTTTTTATTTTTTTTCTCAGATATATTTCTGCTTTATAAAGTAGTGGAGGCCAGTTCTCCTATCTGTCCATCTATTTAATTAGTGAGCTAATTGCATGTAATTTCTTGAGATTTTAATAATAAGCAAAATTAATTTTTTTTTTTATTGATAAATAACTTCTATGCATTTAGTAAATTTGGTCAAATATAACAATTGATCATGGGAGTTTTTTTTTAAAAAACTGAAGAATTGACTAAAAGTTGAATCCGTCTGTAATTGAGTAAACCTTAGGAGAGTTAGACGTTATTTGTTCTTAATTAATTATTATTTTTCATCTATTTTCCTGGTGAAAAGTACTCGTCCCTCTCCCAAAATGCAAATGTTTGCTTTAATCATTAACCTTGGATTATAATGCACAAGCAGAAGAAAAGAAATTCACATACAAGTATGACGTTAGCAGCTGGAACATTAGGTGGAGTGAACCAATCCATGTAAAACTTTGGAAGGAAGATATATATGAGTCCACATGGCAGTTTTCGGGTTTGATTCTAATACCATTGTGGGAAACTAGTTTTTTATAAACTAACATTTATATGATCAAGATTTTAATTTTTTTAAAAAAATTTTTGACAACTTTTGATGGTGCGAGAAAATTTCAATAAAATAAAATGTATATAATACACACCAAGACAAGAGGGATATGCAGTGACTAGTGAGCCATGCCTCTCAATCAAGTTTTCAATACAAAATGTGAAATAAACACTTAGCTGAAATGAAAGATGCATGCATATAAGAGATACAAATGACCAATTATAAAAATGAAAGCAAAAAGAATACATGCTTTTTAGCTGATAAAGAGAAAGATACTTGTCGATTTGAAATTGGAGCATGCTTTTGAGCTGATACAGAACTTATTTTCACTTCAGGAATAAAAAACATCGTAAAGTTATTGTTTTGCTTTTGATTTAACCTATAAGAGAAAGACAAACTTGAAAATTTGTGGTTTTTTTTTTTTAATTATATATCAAAATGCAGTCTTGTCAAACCCATTTTACGTTTTCCTATATATTCACAGGGGAACAGATTGTAACAATGTGGTAACTCAATCAATTACAGTGGTGTTGTTGTATGCAGTACATCTTCCTCATTAATAAAGAAAATTAAAAAAAAGAAAAAGCCAGAGAAAGCAGAAAGTCACATGTTAACTGCGTGGAAGGAACTCAAAAATAATTTTACTCTCTGAAACCTTATCTCTATCTGACTTGACTACCAGCCAACAGACGTCAGTAGGAACAATATAAGAAACCCTGTTCTTTAGCTTGTAAAATATACTTTCAAGGGCAGATCTTAAAGGAAATGAACCCAGAAAGCAAGGGACTAAAACAAGGAAAATAGAAATATATATGGAAAACAGAAAAAGAGATGAAGTCCTGGAAATCTGTGAAACTGAATAGATTCAGAAATCAAACTTCACGGATTGAACTGAGCCACAGTCACGGATGGATCTTGAAAATTGTAATGGACAACACTCCAAGATCACAAATTTAATTTCGCAGTAGCACTCTTGGAATTCTCCATACTTTCGCATTTTAATGCAACTTGTTTTCCATGGTCCTAGTTTTTGCTTCCATGTAATAGAGAAAGAAAGTCACGGGTTACACATAAAATTCAGCTGTATAAAATCCTAGTGATCAAACCCATCAAAACCCAAAAAAGAATAACGAATAGTAAGTAACCTTTTCAGGAACCCTAAACCATGGGTTTAAAGGGTACAGCTATGTTCTTCATCTTCATGATTTTGATGTTAATGTCATTGCCACCATATATGCTTGTGTTCCTTGTATGCCACATCCGCCACCACATCCACATCCACATCCACCATCACACCAACACCCCCTCCGACTCATAATCCGAAAATTCCGAACCCACCAAGCATCAACACCCACCTCATCACGGGGGCATGGTCACCCAATAGGATCACCACCATCCAAAAAGCCACCACCAGTTATAATAGGACCTCCTATTACAAATCCTCCGGTTATTCCGCCTCCCATCACAAACCCTCCAGTCACTATCCCGCCGCCTTCTTCTCGCTATCCACCCTTACACCCCTCCTGGTGGGGGCGGAGGTGGTGGTGGTGGCGGTGGCGGCGGTGGAGGTGGCGGTGGAGGGGGAGGAGGGGGAGGGGGAGGGGGTTTCACCACCAGGAACCTGCCCTCCGCCGGCTCCTCCGGTTCCTCCAGCTCCTCCGGCTCCTCAACCGACTTGTCCAGTAAATGCGCCTTAAGCTAGGGCTTTGTGTGGATGTGCTTGGTGGTTTGGTTTGGTGCATATTGGCTCGGAAACCCAGTTGAGAACGTTTGCTGTCCAGTGCTACAAGGGCTGCTAGAGATTGAAGCAGCCGTTTGTCTTTGCACCACCATAAGACTCAAGCTTCTTAATCTGAATATATTCTTCCTCTTGCTCTTCAGGTCCTTAATAACTTGTGGAAAGACTCCTCCTCCTGGTTTTGTTTGTCCTCCTCTTTTAATTGTACTACATTGTAATAAGGTGACTTCTCAATTATTAGCCAGATGGTCTTACTAGGTTTTGGTTATTGTTGTAACTTGCATTAGAGTTGATGTTTTTTTGTTGGATTCTGGTGGAAGTTGTATTCATGGAGGAGAATGTCTGAGTTTTACTTCGTGCATTAATTTTGACAGTTAATTCTCTCCCATATCATCATCATCTCCACCACCATCATGGAGGTCGTATGCATGGAGGAGGAGGTCTGAGTTTATTTTCTTGCAGTTTAATTTTGACCATTAAGTAGTCTCTCT
This sequence comes from Xanthoceras sorbifolium, assembly GCA_003430845.1. NCBI lineage: Eukaryota > Viridiplantae > Streptophyta > Magnoliopsida > Sapindales > Sapindaceae > Xanthoceras > Xanthoceras sorbifolium. Next base: position 18,557 of record QUWJ01000350.1, on the reverse strand, counting down.
CATATCATATAACCACCACCACCACCACCAATTAACGTAAGATAAAAAGGGCTATTATTATGGTATTAGGCTTTAGGCTTTTCTTAGAGCCATTATCATTTTAATGTTTTTTATAATTGTTGTATTTTCTTTTTTATGCTTACAGGGAAAATTATGTGTGTGTGTATATATATATATATATATTATTAGTGGATAGTTTAACAATTCAAATGAATAATCTGTCGGGTTTATAATGTCTATTGATGTAAATATCATTCTCTGAATTCCATGTGGTTTCTCTAACAATTTGGTTTTTTCCAAGTCACTTGAAGGCAAAGGCTTTTCCCTTAAACAATTTCAGTGAGAAATGCAGAGTAAAGTTTGACATGGCTTTAATTCGTGTTATAATAAAAAGAAAACTGATATTACAAGCTTTGTTAGCGATTCCAAAATATCTAGCTAGAAGTTTATGGGACAGTCCACAAGAGCACCCGTTAACCATTTAATGCCAATAACCTAATTATTGTTGGAAATAAAACACTCAAACAACTTTTATTTGAACTCAAAACAAATATTACAAGAACACTCTCACTCAAGAACTCACTTACTCTTTACTTCTTCTTCACTCACTTAGAAGCTTTGCTTCTTCTTGATGCCTAAACCAAAATGGGGAGGGGGTATTTATACTACTTACAAATCATTTTAGACCACACAAATAACTAATCCAAAATTATAATAACCATACACCTCATCCTTCTACAATCCTTCCACACCCTTCCAATTGACCACATGATTTTTATGTCTAATTACCAAAGCCTAGAGAATTCTAGATAAAGGGCTTGGACCTTATTTTTGGACTTGGACTCTAATTTATTTGGGCTTGGGTTTGAGCTCCCATAATAGTTCGGGCCTTTAAATGGTTTGGGCCTAAAACAAGTTTATACTTCACACCCCCCTTTAAACTTGTTTTACCATGCCAAGCAAACTTCTTAATCTCGAAAAATCTTCAAACCTGAGTGGCTTGGTGAAAATATCTGCAATTTGATCTTTGGACTTCATGTACTCCATTTGCACATCCCTTTTTGCTATGTACTCCCTTATGTAGTGGTAACGAGTATCAATATGCTTGCTTCGATCATGGAACACTGGATTCTTTGCTAAGGCAATGGCTGACTTGTTGTCGACACAAATCTCAGTTGAATCTTCTTGTGGCAAACCCAATTCCTTCAGCAAATTTCTGAGCCATATTACATGACAGACACTTGAAGTAGCAGCTACATATTCAGCTTCACAAGTAGATAAGGTGACAATCGGTTGCTTCTTTGACATCCATGTGAAAGCTGTGTTTCCCATGAAGAACACGAACCCACTGGTGCTCTTCCTGTCATCTATGTCTCCACCCCAATCGCTATCGCTATATCCCACAAGCTTGTAATCATTAGAAACTGAATAAAACAAACCAAAATCAATTGTACCTTTGATATAATGGAGGATTCGCTTAGCGACTTTGAAATGGGTGGTTGTTGGATTCTCCATGTATCGACTCACAAGTCCAACAGCATAAAGAATATCTGGCCTTGTGCACGTCAAATAGCGTAAGCTTCCAACTAAACTCTTGAAGAATGTTGGATCTATGCTTTCACCTTCACCATGCTTCGATAGTTTGATTCGCATTCTGCTGGAGTGTTTATCGACTTACAATCATTCATCTTGAACTTCTTGAGTATCTCCTTTGCATAATTTCTTGGGAGATAAAGATGCCTTCTTCCTTTTGCTTGACTTCAATACCAAGATAGTACGCCATTAATCCGATGTCAGTCATATCAAATTCCTTAGCCATTGCTTTCTTGAACTCTTCAATCAGGCTTAGGTTATTGCCAGTGAAAATCAAATCATCCACGTACAAGCATACTACCAGAATATCCCCATTCATGATCTTGATGTATAGGGCATGCTCGTAGGGACATTTGGTGAAGCCATTTTGTTGGAAATACTTGTCAATTCTGCTATTCCATGCCCTTGGTGCTTGCTTTAACCCATATAAAGCTCTTCTCAACTTCAGAACTTTGTCTTCTTGGCCTTTGACTTCATAACCCGGTGGTTGCTGTATGTAGACTTCTTCTTCAAGAACTCCATTTAGGAAGGCAGACTTTACATCCATCTGATGTATCTCCACTGTTTTGCGCTGGCCATAGAAATGATTAGTCTTATAGTTTCTAATCTAGCAACTGGAGCAAATACCTCATCATAGTCTATTTCAGCTCTTTGACTGTAGCCCTTCGCAACTAGCCTTGCCTTGTGTCTTTCAATCTCTCCCTTAGAATTTCGCTTTGTTTTGTACACCCATTTGACTCCAATTGCCTTGTGTCCTTTTGGAAGTGGAACAAGTTCCCAAGTGTTGTTCTTCTCAATGGCCCTTAATTTCTTTCATCCATCGCATCTCTCCACTTCTTTTCTTGAGCAGCTTCTTCAAAACTCACTGGTTCACAATCAGCAAAGAGACAAAAAGAGTAAGATTATCAGATCTCTCAGTTACCTCGTATAAATCTTGAAGACCTCTTGTTCGCTCCATTGCTCTTTCTTGTAAAAATGATGGTGGTGAATTTCTATTATTTGTTGAAGCTGGTGATGCTTGTGGTGTAGTGGGTTCTTGTTGAGGTTCTTCTAGTTGCTCCACTGGCGTCTGCTCTGTTTCTTCAAATTGTGGAGTGAAGTTGAAGTTGTCTACATGCGATCCAAAATCCCATTCTCCTTCTTCATGAAATATCACATCTCGGCTGATCACAAACTTTTTGTTGTTCGGGTTGTATAGCTTGTAACCTTTCGAATAAGCGGGATAGCCGATGAAGATGAAACTCTCACTTTATCGTCAAGCTTGGTTCTTCTCTCATCTGGTACATGAACATGTGCTATGCTTCCAAAAACTCTTAGGTGGGAGATGCCGGGCTTTCTACCACTCCATGCTTCTTGAGGTGTCTTTCCCCACACACTTCTTGTTGGAGAGCGATTGGACAAATATACTGCACACGCCACTGCTTCGGCCCAAAACTCCTTAGGCAATCTCTTGCTTTTGAGCATACTTTGCGCCAAATCCAGGATTGTTCTATTCTTCCTTTCTGCAACTCCGTTTTGTTGAGGGGATCTGGGAACAGTTAGAGGACGTCTAATTCCATTCGCTTCACAAAACTCCAGGAATTCCTTGGATGTGAATTCTCCTCCTCTATCGGATCTCAGTGCCTTGATCTTATGGCCACTCGCTTTTTCCACATCGGCTTTGAACTTCTTGAATACTCCAAAGACTTCTGATTTCTGCTTCAAGAAAAAACCCATGTTTTTCTTGAAAAATCATCAATAAAGAGAAGGAAATAATTATTGTTACCGAAGAGCTTGGCTTGATCGGACCGCATACATCGGTATGGACTAGCTCGAGTGGCTTCTTGGCTCTTAAGTCTGACTCTTTGGAAAGCTATTTCTAAATTGCTTCCCGAGGTAAACATCCTTCACAAAGTTGGTCAGGATGATTGATGCATGGTAGTCCTCTCACCATTTCCTTCTTAGATAGTAGCTCCAAGCTTCCAAAATTGAGATGCCCAAATCGAAGGTGCCATAACCAAGATGCATCTTTGTAGCAGGCTTTCAAACACTTTGCAACATCGTTTTGAATGTTTAAAGAAAATAATCTATTCTTTGACATTTTTACTATGGCTATTAGATTCCTTTGCCATCTCTTATAGAAAGACTATGATTCTTCATATGAATATCATAGCCTTTTTCTAAGAGTTGACCCATACTCAAGATGTTGCATGTCATATTGGGCACATAGTAGACATTTGAGATTAATTGATGACTACCATTTTATAGCGCGGATAAGAATGTTACCTTTTCCTTTCACTGATATTTTGAATTATCTCCAAATGAGACATTGCCAGCCACTGATTCATCTAGCTCTACGAACATACTTCTTTTTCCACACATGTGGTTGCTTGCACCAGTGTCGAGGTACCAAGCATTTTCTTGGTCCCATCATTGTCTCTACAAGTTAGTAGCACTGTCTCCTTCTCTTCGGTTTTTACTTCCACATAATTGGACCTTTCGTCAACCTTACTGTTGGGAGCTCTACATTCCGAAGCATAATGCCCAAATTTCTGACAATTATAGCATTGAACTTGAGATTTATCATACCTCGAGTTTGAATTGCCCTCTCCCACGGCCTCTTGTTGAGCTTTCTCCTTTCTTGTAGTTGTTGAGGTTGCTGCTGTTGGAATTCCAACCTCGTCCATGGCCACAGCCTCTACCTCGTCCTCGGCCTCGGCCTCTACCTCGACCACGCTGGCTTCTCTCGTGGCCTTGACTTCCTTCCTTCTCCTTCAGTTGCATCTTGAGGAGTTGCTCGTTGATCCCTTGCTTCCTCTTATGTTTTCTTCATATGCTTGCAATGATCCTTGGAGTTGCTCGATCGTCATTTCTTCCAGGTCTTTAGTTTCTTCTATCGTCACCACAATGTGCTCAAATTTGGGATCCAATGATCGGAGTATCTTCTCTATTATTCTTACATCTTCTAACTTTTCACCGTTTCTTTTTAATTGATTAGAAACGGCTTGCTACTCTTGAGAAATAATCTGAAATAGAATTCAGATGCTTTCATGTGTAAGGATTCGAATTCACCTCTTAATGTTTGAGACGGACCTTCTTTACCTTTTCGACTCCTTTGTAAGAGATTTGCAACTTCTCCCACGCTTGCTTAGCGGAGCTTGCACTCGAAATCTTCTCAAAACCATCATCATCTAAGGCTTGATAGATGAGATAGAGAGCCTTCTTGTCTCTTTTCCTTGAGTCTTTTAACTATCATTTTGAGTTGGGATAGAGTTGACTCATCTTCTGGTTCGGTGTAGCCTTTCTCTACGACCTCCCAGACATCGTGTGCTCCAAGGAGAGCCTTCATCTTGATACTCCAATTATCATAGTTTTCATTGTTGAGTGTTGGAACCTTGAAACGACGCCATAACCATTAGCCATAACTCTCAATATGGTGAGAATTTCGAAATTCTGACTACACGGATGAACTCTGAATGTCGAAAAACCTTAAGATGAACTCAGACAAAAAAAATCAATTTTTTTTGTCAAAGTCAACGGTCAACCTAACCTGGTCAATAGTCAACGTTTTGACAGCTCGGTCAACAGCTTGCGGCTCGTCAGCGGCTCGGTCAACAGGCTTGGCAAGCTCGGTCAACTCGGCTCTAACTCGGCTGGGACTCACTTCCAACTCGGCTGACTCGGCTTGAACTTGGTGAGTTAACTCACTCCCTGGCAGCAACTTCCGGCGGCCCGTGCGGCTCGTTTGAACTCCGATCGGGGCGATTTTTGCGGCGTCGGCTTCGTCTCGTCGAGAACTTCAATTTGGATATGCTATAGTGACACACCTTCCAACTCTCTGATACCACTTTGTTGGAAATAAAACACTCAAAACTTTTATTTGAACTCAAAACAAATATTACAAGAACTCTCACTCAGAACTCACTCACTCTTTACTTCTTCTTCACTCACTTAGAAGCTTTGCTTCTTCTTGATGCCTAAACCAAAATGGGGAGGGGGTATTTATACTACTTACAAATCATTTTAGACCACACAAATAAACTAATCCAAAATTATAATAACCATACACCTCATCCTTCTACATCCTCCTCCACACCCTTCCAATTGACCACATGATTTTTATGTCTAATTACCAAACCCTAGAGAATTCTAGATAAAGGGCTTGGACCTTATTTTTGGACTTGGACTCTAATTTATTTGGGCTTGGGTTTGAGCTCCCATAATAGTTCGGGCCTTTAAATGGTTTGGGCCTAAAACAAGTTTATATACTTCAACAATTATATGTCATTTTTCTTAAACTCAAGTGACCATACTTTCTTTCCATCAATGGCGTCATACTAAATTTACAGTGTTCTTGGTAGGGAGAAACAAAGCAAAGTGCTGATGACAATAGTTATCTTTGTATCATATTGACATTCTAAAAAGGGAAGACAAGCAGATTTTTGCGGCTCTTCCCCTAACTAATTAATCACATGTCCTCCGGATCAAAATAAATAAGTGAAAATTGTTAAAAATGACCTAAAAATTATTGATACAATTATTTTTAACCATGTATAAAAAAATAATCGTTTATAGTCAATTTGAAAAGAAATAACATAAATACCCTCACCACCGATTGACTGAATAATTACAAAAAGTCCTTGAAATAGTGAAAATTACAAAAAAATTATTAAAAATTATTGAAAAACCCATTTTATACATTAAAATAAAATATTGTTTTCTTCCTTCCTTGCGTCGACTTTAACCCCTTTTTTATATTTTTTTTCCTTCTATAGCAGTAGCTCTTTCTTTTTGTTTTGTCACTTCTTTTTTTTTGTATTTTCATTAAAATTAATTACACACCTTTATTTTTTAGACACCAGTTATTTGTATTTACCAACTCTATTATATCCACAAAATCAAAACTTAGAGGTAATTTTATCGAATTTTTTGTATTTTATTTAGAATGTATTTTATGAATTTTTTAAGTTTTTATTTTATTTTATTTGTATATTGTATTTGATTTGTGGTTGAAAGAATTTAGGTGATATTAGGGTTTATTTTTGTGAAATTTTAATTGTTATGGAATATGTTAATAGAAAGTTAGTTAGTGAAATGTAGGTTAGTGAAACGTTTGGTAATAATAATATTGGTCAGTGAAATGTTGGTCAGTGAAATGTTGGTTAGTGAAATGTTGTTAGTGAAATGTTAGTTAGTGAAATGTAGGTTATTAAAATGTATTAGTGAATATATGTTAATGAAATATAATTAGTAAATATTGGTTAGTAAAATGTTGTTTAGTGAAATGTTATTTAGTGAAATGTATGTTAGTGAAATATATATTCGTAAAATATTTAAGGTGTAATTGTTAATGGGTTTTTTTTAATTTTTATTTTTTTGGGATCTTTTTGTAATTGTTAGTCATTGGTTGTTAAAGGGTATTTATGTTATTATTTTTTAAAATAGCCAAAAACGATTATTTTTTCATTTAAGGCTAAAAAAATTATTTTTATAATTTTTTAATGACTTTTGATTTTGTTCCAAATAATAATTAAAAGAATGATCCTTGATGCTAAAACATTATGAGATTTTGTCCAGTATCTTGTCTATTAATTAATTTAGCATGAAGGAATAGTCCCTAGTTGGCCATCTCATGATGAATTTAATATACATATTCACATGTCTATTATTCTCTGGAGTTTCTTGTATTCGATGGTCGCAACGGTTCAACTAATAAATATTAAGAGTTTTAATTAATATATACCTATGAACTTGTAATTATACGATCAGCCTTAAAGTTCCAAAGATGGTTCACGAGAGTACCTAATTTCTTTTTTTCGTTTTCTGTTTAATCAAAATATATTATTGCGTTGGCCTCCTCGAATTTGAAATACACTTAATTTAATATGTAATTGTTTTAACATCCAAAACCTACAGTAGGTATACTTACCACCAGAGGATTGAAAAACATGAGGCTTTTCACTTACCTCCTGACGTTAGGGGTTTATGTGTCTACAATTGTGAACCTTAGGGTTTATGTATCTATAATTGTGGACAATGTACCGCGTAGATAGACTGTTACGTTTTTTTATACGTACACTAATATGATCTTGAAATAAGTAATTTATATAACATAACATATACAGGATTATTGTTAAATTTTTACGATTTTGAAAGATCAAGTGTGAGTTTAACCCAAACTTTAATCTAGATGGCGGGTTGCCCTTGGATCCGTCATAATAATCCACATGTACTAAACGTAAATCAAACAAACAAAAAATAATACAAATAATAGAACAATCCACAGGTACTGAAATATAACGGTAAATCAAACAAAACGAACAATGCACACAATAGAATAGACACGAAAATCCTCTACAAATTATTCCGGTATTTTGTTCTTTTTTTTTTTTCATGATGTATTCAATGGTAGAGTTCTAATATCGCTCAGTTTGTCGAAATTGTCGTCCGCCAATCATACGAAATTGTTATATCCTGAGAGATAGATCTATTTTAAGAATACTGTGTGATAAACGGGCCTCAGTCATTAATTTTACAGATTTCTAGATATATTCTATTTTTGTATTGTTTTCCATTTTACAGATAGATCTATTCTAATTGCATGAACCTCCCCTAAAGTTTTTCCAATTATAAGCGGAGTCAACTTTATGTTTATTAATAAAAACCTCCCTTACCCTTAGTCAAATTTGGTTAAATGTAACAGTTAATAAGGGGAGGTCTTTATCAAAACCTGAAGAGTGGGCCAAAAGTTGACTCCGTCTATAATTGAGCAAATCCAAAAGAATGGAGGTTTTATCAATAAATTCAAAAGTTAATTCTGTCTGTAGTTAAGCAAAACTCAAGAAAAATAGAGTTATTTACTATTTAAAGATCCTTGACCAGTACTATAATTTAAACACATTTGCTGAGCCGGGCCAAATCCATTCGTGGCGGTGATCGTCTTGCTGGATTGTCCTCATGTATTTTACAATCAATGTCTTGTTTCAAATTTATAAAGAATAATTTAATATAACTGGCTTTTGCGTATTGTAAATAATTAGACTAGCTACAAGTTAGGTGGTGCGTGATATGACACATTCTTTTTATTTCAAATCATTATTGCGTTGAAGAAAGTATTCAACACGTACGTTTAGTTGGTCACTATGATTCTTTCTTGAACACCGCGGCCTTTGGTTATAGTGAAATTTTAACAGTAGCATGGAATCTTTGCCTTTTTCTTTATTTACGAAAGCAAATCAAATTGAACTTTCTTTTTCTTCCCTTTTTCCATGTGAGGTTGTGTTTTTTTTTTTTTTTCCGCAATCCTCAGTCACGGATTATACTGTACATGCTGGTGGTTGCTATATAGCCTGCCTTTTAGACTTTATTAAATACTCTATGGCCCTCCAGTTATCAAAATAAATTATTTATACTATCTATAGTTATTGGTTTCGACAGTTTAGTCAGAATATTTATATTTCTTAATGATTCCAAGTAATTAACGACATGGCCATGTAATACTGATGGAGACATGATGTGACGATGCCACCATAGCTGCATTATCTCTTGGTGATCCTTATGTATGTACCTGCTGACCAACTTTAATACGCTACCAGCCTACCAACTTTTACCTTAATTTTTTTTTTTTTTTTTTTATGTTTTCGTGTTTTTCATGTAACAAAGAACAAAAACTAATTAATCAATGACTAATTGATGATGTAATTAACAACCTTTTTTAAAACCCTAATCTCCATTTGCATTTCACATGGGATAAAATCGGAATTCTCTGAAAATGTAACTTTTTAAATTATGCCATAAAAGATGGGTGACATGTGATCATGTCCATATCTTTTTACTAATTTTGATTCTTACAACGTGGACAAGTACAAATTAATCATACATTATGGCGCTGAATGAATTCCTAAATTGTATATATAGACACCAAAGGGATATGACTATTAGATTGATGACATGTAAAAAATTAGAATGAAATGATATTGCTAAGAGGATAACCTAGCTGGTTAGTTTTTGTACTACAGAAAATGATTATTTTGGTTGTGCTGGTGCAAGCGTATTATTATTGTTTTATCAAGAGCAATTTAATTGGGTTTTAATTATTTGATGTATATGACCGAGTAAAATTTACTTCATTTTTAGTATAAATTTCCAAAACTTAATTTTTATTATATCAATGTAAAAGAGTTTCAATCTATTGAACGTATCCAATGATTAAGTTTTAACATTCAAATCGTGATGGAAACATTTTTAGGTCTGCACTATATATAGAAAACGTGTGTTTCAAGATTTAGTAATTATCAGGCACAAACGTTTTGATAAGGAATTTTATCTTTTAATGAGTTTTTTGCATAAAAAAAAAACCCATTGTACATATAAATCAATTATTTGTATAAAGAGTTCACGTCTAAAAGACAAAGTCTGTATGAGGATGTTACTGACAATTGGTTTGCTTAGTTATTATGAAGTTAGTCCAATTTTTTAATTAGAGCTATTGTAGTGAAAATTAAAAATTAAAAATATTGATCAGCCTTGCACCAACGTAAATTAACTTGTGTTTGTGTATGGAGTAGTAGCTAGGGTTGGCTGGAGCTAGCGTGTGGTAAGCTAACAAGAAAAAAGAACATTTACTATCTCAATTAATAATTAGAGTATATTTAGCATTTTGGGGAACTTTTTAATCTTTTAACAATATATATATATATATCCTCTCAAAAAAAAAAAAAATATATAATATATTATTCAGAAAGTAATGGCGCTTTTTGCAAACATCCTGTACTGGACATTTGTTCTATTCAAAAAAAAAAGTACTGGACATTTGTTCCTGTGCATGCACGCATGCACAGTATGAATGGATGGATCTGAGGAAGGCTCTCTCTCTCTCTATATATATATATATACATGGGGCGGGTGGCATAATGGCCATAGCTAGTCTTACTAAATGTTGTTTCGTTTTTATTATAGGTTAATTTCTTTTTGTTTTTTTTAAATTCATTTATTTGCAATTGTTGATTGGGGGTCATCCCCTCGTGAAGAGTGAAGAGTGAAGAAGTGAAGCTGTATGTGTCCTGCCTCTCCTCGATTAGCCGTGCAGACTAGAGAGACCAGGCATATCATCACTTTTCTTTTATTTTATTTTATTTTATTTTATCAATTTCTCATTTTATGTTTTTATTTATTTTGGCAAAAAAAAAAAAAACAAAAGCATATGTGAGTGAGCCACGCCGCATACTGCAAATTTATACTAAAAAACGAAGAAATTTGGACATAATTTCAAACTAGTAATTATAAATTCATCTTCATTTCCCATAATACCCCAACACCAATAATTAAGGGAAATAAATCAAACTTAATTATTTATTATTAGCCCACGACATATGTATCAAACAAACCACTACAACAATGGAAACAAAATACAAAGAAGAAATTATTACCACTTACACCGCACACCGATAGCACAATCATAGTTTCAAACACATGCAAAAGCCATGAAAAGAAAGAAACACAATTATATGTGATTAAGAACACTGGAAGCCACGTGGAACGTTCCTCCCACAAACATTCAAAAGCAAGCTAAGTGAAAGCGGGATGTTAAGGTTGATACCCAAAATGTTGGCTCTGATGGCAGTGCAAAGGCAAACCGCAGCCTCAAGATCAACGAGGCCTTGGATGATAGTGCAGCATGGAGTTACGGGAGGTGTGCCAACGGTGATATTGAGCAAAGAACCCAGCACATCGGCGCATATACCTAGTTTTAGAGCATCCCTGGGGCAGGAACCAGTGGACGGGTTGGGGTTGGGGTTGGGGTTGGGATTGGGGTTGGGATTGGGGTTGGGGTTGGGGTTGGGATTTGGATTTGGCCTTGGCCTTGGCCTTGGGTTAGGAGAAGGACAAGAGCTACAGGCACTGACTAGGGCAAAGAAGAGAATGTTGAGTGCGAGAAAGAGAGCCAGTGATGCTGATCTTTTCGAACTCATCTCTCAAATCCTAATAGCTTTTAATTTTCAAGAAGAGTAATACTAGTAAATAATACTAGTACTCGCTATAGGAGAGTTATTTGAGATTGTTGTGGAGATTTGTTGGGATGGGTTGGGTTTTATAGGGTTCAAGGAGCTTATCGATTTGCTTTGAAGTTAACCTATAATAATTAACAAACATTTGAATACATCCATAAGCCATGTGTCGTCCTGGACTTCTAGCTGGCATACAAGAGATTTTAGGCAAATTTTGGATGTTTGCGTGGTGGGTATTGGCAAATTGCCATGTTGCTGCCCTAGCATCAGTTTGTGGATCTATCTAGCACAAATTAAGGGTTGCACTGGATTTGATGATTGATCTTTCTAGTTAATCCCGTGCATCACAGACTCATGATGGCATATAGGTGGGGTCCCTATAATCACATGATCATGTCTTAATCATCAACCATTAAAACTCATCTACTGCTGAAACGAAAATTTTATTGATTATAAATTAGAAACACTACGTCAATCTCCTGGCCCCTGCCCCTTATACATATTGTGGTAATATTCTTTCATTTAAATCAACACTGAATTCAAGCGATATCACCTTCCCAATTAGACCAATTATTGCTGCTTAGCTCAGACGAGATAGAGGATACAAAATAATATCTTCATCTAGACTATTGTCACACTTTTACTTTCTCACTTTTTCTTTTTTCTTTGACATGCATGATGTTCAATCTTCTTTAATTTCCTTACTTGATTCCAAGTGATGATCATTTTTCTTCTTTCCTAAGAATCAGAGAAGATAACTGAAAAAAATAATCATAATCGCTACAGCTTAACTAACCTGAAACCTTACTCAATTAACATTTCTATATACTAGTAATTTGATGATCATAGCATTTAAACCAATTACCCACACGAAAAAATGTTCTTATTGATTCCGTATCGAAAACAATAATAATTTCATTGTAAAATTAGCAAAGAGTTAAGCTAGAAATTCTTTCCAATTCCATGTAAAGTACAAAGAATCAGACTTTGTTCTTGTATATTCTGTTATGTTTTAGACAGCGATTTGGTGTTGGCTTGTTCTTATTGCGCGGAAGTTTGCTTGGTGGGGATGGGTGTGTCACGGGCGCCCTAAGAACCTACCATGGGTCCCTTGGGAGATTCAGATGGAATTGTGCGTTCGGTAGAACATACAAAAATCAAAGTTGTCGTGATTTGTTATATATTATATATATATATATATATAATATTTTTTTTTTTTTTCATTCACATTTTGTGGAGCCATCTTAATTCTACTGTAGAAGTCTGAATGCTCCATTAAGTCAATTTATCTTACAACTTTTAAGCTATATGAGCTTAGTTGCTCCATTAAGTCAATTGTATCTTTTGTTTAGATAGCGTGCTTGAATGACTAAAAAGCTGATAGAATAAAATCTATTGTGAAGTGTATATATCTGAAATTGTAGGCCTCCTGTCTAGTAACTTTGAAGACACTATCTACTTTTTGAGAATGGCGCTGCAACAAAACAAAACAGCTTCTATTTGAGAATGAGTCAGGGTACGGTCAGCTTCAGACCTTGCAATTTTGTTTTTGGGCTTTTATTAGTTTGGATTGGACAATAAGTAAAGCAGTACTCAGCAGTCTTATTAGTTCTTTATCTTATATATATATATATATAAATCCCTACTGAAATTTGGAAATATTCCAAACTTGTCTTTATTTTTATTAATAAATGAAATTTGAAATTTAAAGTATTAATACAGAGAAAACCTTCACCATCCTTCCAATCAAGCAATTATTAATTTTTACCATCTTCAATTCAAATCTCTTCAAATACATAAGCAAAAATAGAATGATAAGTCAAACTGGATTAAATAAATAAGATAATTGGGAATGATAAGTCAAAAATAGGTAGAAGCCTCCACTAGAAGCTATAGGGAGGAGCTCGTCGCTTCCCCTCCAAACTGTTTTAGGGAAGAGATGTGGCCCCGTCCCACAAATCTGTTGGAGGAGGCGTGCATCTCCTTGCAGATCTAGTGATCCTCCCAATAGTTTTTCAAGGAAGCAGCGCAACCTCCTCCTTAATTTTGCCAGTGGAAGTTGTTGCCTCCACAACGGAGAAGGTAACAGCCTCCTCCCTAATTTACTACATTGATTGCTTGTTATATTTAACATTTACAGCTACGTATTGACAATGTTTATTGTTAAAAAACATCGTTTTCCATCACAGCTAATAAAGAGAGACGCAGTGCCCGTGTTAGATAGGCATCTATAATAAGCATTGCTCGTTGTAGAAGGACATTCCTTGTAGAGTTGTAGTGTGCCCACCTCTATATTGATGTGTAGAGTTGATGAGAGACTAAATGTTGACCACGTCGAAGATTTGTCAATTTGTCCTTTCCCCTATCACATCCCGACATCCCGTACTGCTTGGCAATTGAGTGAGGTGTGAGTTATACAACAATTTGTTGAATGTAAGAACTTATCTAACTTTTACTTCTATGGCTGATGAGAATTATGGGAATGGACACGCTGTCACAGGAAAGAGATGGTGTACACCTTCAAAATTTACAGAGAGCTACAAATAACACTACAGATCCGTTTCTAAAATTAAGAAGTAATCTAAAACTAAAATATTTAAGGTAAAAACCTTTGCCTTCAGTTAAGTGACATGACCGTTGGGTTCTGTGAAGTTTGAATCAAGAATAGAATCAATTTTGTAATTCATTAGAGTTTTGGGATCGAGAGCGTCATGACAGCAAGTGACAAAGAGCCGCACGACCGGGGCGCAACCTTTGAAGCATGAAACCGGCAATTAGCACCACAACATGGGGTGCTACCACAGGTCACGCAGTTCGTGGTAGAGAGTTGTGCGACCTGGGTCGCGCACACGAAAGTTTTCTTTTCGATCAGACTTTGTTTTGAGTCTGAAAGCTAACCATATTGGGAAAGCCTTCCTATGTCGTTTTTGTGTTAGTATTTTTTATAAATACCAATGTAATGTCAGGGTTTTAGTATAGCAAAATAAGCGGAGAAAGATATTAACAAATGGTATATATAGACAAAAATAGTGTGATAGTTTTTTAGATGTCTTTGTATTCTGTTCTTTCATAATGAATTGAGTGCAGGTGCATTATATAAATGTAGAAAAGTTTCTAAAGCACGTAAAATTATTGTCTTGATTATTCTTACTTTCTTTTGTTTGTGTTTTGTCTTTGTCGTGTGCTTGCATATACAGTTTTATTGTTTCCGCTGCAAGAGAAATTTTGTCTAATTCCTAAGAGTGACTTTGAACGCGGGGTTGAAGACTAAGTTGGCAATTTTTTTTTTTTTTGGTCTTAAAATCTTAATAGGTTTTTATTTGATTAAGATTTTAAATAATTTTGATGTTTAAGATTTCTACAGGTTTGTTTTCTCTTTTGAAAAGACTTGTTCGCTTTTTACATTTGTTACCTTCCACTATCATTTGATATTTTTTTTAATTAAAATTATTATGATGGCCATAGTATTACTTAAATGTAATTATTTAAATTAATTAAAATAATTACAATTTTAAATTATTTTAAATAGAAATTGATAATTGGAATATTTCTTTTTAAATGGCTATTTTAAATACTTTTGAAATAAATTTTTTTTATTAAAATAATAAAAATAATTTCAAAAAATATATTTTCATTAAATTCGAAATGAAGGAGGTCCTGACCTCACCCATCTCCAGTAGCAAGAGGCCTAGGCCGCCAACGCCCTCCATACACAAAGAGGAGATCACAGGCTCCTCCCCTAAATCGAATGGGAGGAGGTGGATGTGGTCCCCTCCCATCAAACAAACGGGTATAGGTTAGGTTAGGTTAGGTCAGGGTTAGGGTTTGTTTGAATTAAATTTTTAGATTAGAGATATTTTGGTAATAATTCAATTGTACAAGATTAATTTAGGAAGTCCATGTCAATTTATTAATCGATAATTTTTTCAAGTAAAAGTATATTTTAACTTAATTTAAGATGCAAGTAAAAAAAAATATAAATGAAATAAAAACTATTTATACATATTAATAAACTATGGTGAGACTTGAACAAGTGAAATGAGTGTACTATACACTTGACAAATTAGAGCTACTTAATATAACTATTAAGTGAAATTACATTTATGAGGCAAAAATAACTACCCTAACTCTCATATTAGTGTATGGTTTACTTTCCAATGATTTTGACAGTAATGAGGATATGGATATCAGATCTAGCATGTCTTGATTATTTTCAATCTATGTGCAGAAAACCAGTTTACTTTTATTAATTAATTTGCGACAAATAAGTTACATCATAAGATCCACCAAGAGAAGAAACAAAAATATTTCTCACCCGAACACCATGTTATTGGCTGTAAACATGATTAACCTAACGGACCTATAATAAAATAAATAAAAAACCGTTATGCTAGCACTGGATCATAGTCACGGGACTGCTTAACATGCCAGTTAGTCAATCTTGCTATTCAGAGAATCAAAACAAAAAAAAGCATTGAATTATTGAAATATAAAAATCAACCCTAGCCAGACTCTTATATTTGATTCTGAATCTCTTACAGGCCAGCCTTGCTTCACATGCGTGGCTCGTCTCTCATTATCAATTTTGCCTTCTCGATTCCCAACACATGCTGCTTTTGACTGTGTAGGGGTCTATATATACTCACAAGGCTAATGCATATATATGAGCATATATATCTATCCTTATAATAAAGAAGAAACTAGAGTGAAGTAATTGAGATGGGTTCCAAGAGAAGTTCATCAACTGCTCTCTTCCTTTCTATAAACATCCTCCTTTTGGCACTAGTAAGTGGCTGCAACACTTGTGTTCAGCCTAAAATACCAATCACCAACCCTAAATCACCAAATCCAACTAGTTCGGTTAAAAGCTGCCCCAGAGATGCTCTAAAGCTGGGGGTCTGTGCCAAGTTGCTTAACGGTTCGATTGGCACAGTAGTTGGGAACCCTCCTGATGCACCTTGTTGCTCAGTTTTACAAGGGCTTATCGATCTGGAAGCTGCTGTGTGCCTTTGCACAGCCATTAAAGCTAATATTCTTGGCATTAACATTAATATCCCCATTTCTCTGAGCTTGCTTATTAACACTTGCGGGAAGCAGCTCCCTTCTGATTTCATTTGTGCGTAGGCAGGCACCTTCCTCTTGTGGCAGTGTATAACACCCGAATGTATTCTGTTTTTATGACTTTTCCTTTTGTTAGTTGTTCTCTTATCATAATTTCGTTGTTCAATAACTCGTAAGTCTGAGATTACATTTCTCATTGTAATTCAAAGTGGAGGTCACGTGTGACCACACCTATTTTCCAATGTTGTCTCAATCAAGAATTCTTTGTCATGCATGCCACTGTACTCTTAATGAATTGAGCTTCTTAGTGTCTACATCTTACCTCAACAGGTTTTATTTTCCAGTTCTTTTTAATTTCATGTCAAAACCTTTCCTACCAAAAAATGAGAAAATAAAAAGGTCACCATCGATTTGACCTAACATGCATTTCTTAAAATGATAAACGTACGTACTTTAATTATAATATATTTCCATATTCTCTCCGAAGACTGGTAAAAACGAAGTGATAATTCCTTATATGTTGATGACATGATTTAGACATTTAACTAATTGAGTATTTAGGGAGAATCCATGAACCTCCTTTGAAGTAACTAAACTGCAATTGTAGATGACTAGATTGATTTTGAAAGTTACCAGAAACTTTCCCTCAAGTTTTGAGAAGTTTTACAAATCTCATCTAAAAAACTTCAAAGACCTCCCTTGAAGTCTTATAAAATTTATTAGAGAACCTTTCTCTCCAAAGATTTTTAATATTTCAAAACTAGTAGTTTATAAGTATTATAACTAAATCTCAAGGGAGATAATGAATTTAATTCAAAGGTTCTAATATAATATTCTAAACAATAGTCAGATCATAGTTGACCTTCATTTTCAAATTTTTCACATAATTGCCAATATATTTTATACATGACCAAATAATTTTCACAAATTATTTCATTATATATACTCAAACACCAAATTATAAGCAAGCATTGATCATCAACTATAAATTTCCTAACTAATCTAACCCTAACCCTATAAACTCCTTCAAAATTTCAGGTTCGAGACTATAGAGTGGAATCAATAAAAAAAATTAAAACTTAAATATCATCAAAGAAAAAACTAAAAGAAAAACAATAGCATTTTTGAGGAGGATTATTGAGTGAAAGCACTTAAAAACTAACTTTACTATTAAAATAGAGATAATATATATAAAATACAATTCTATGAACAACATTTTAAGAACACCCTCAAAATAGTTTTCTTCTGAATTTATTACATGAGAATGAGTACGCGTATACACGCACGCAGTTTGATTATGCGATGGTCAAGGTTAACCCGTGAAGCCAAGCAACTAAAGTCTCATCTGGCTTTTTTTTGTTTTGGGGCAAAACTCTTCATGATATTCTATTCGATGGAAATAAGTTTAGTCGTTCGATCAATGACAAGATTCTCTCAAACCAAAAAAGTTGTTCAATGCAAGTTGCAAGTTGCAACTTATGAAATTGTTGAACAGGCAACGATAGAAATTTTCCTGCAGGAATAAAGAACTCTTCATTTGGAAGCAAAATTCAAATAAACATCAGTTGTGAAGTCACTCATGAGATCATTGGGTAGGGAGAAAGAGAGAGAAAGCAATAAAGTAATATTATTCAACATGTGAACCAACAGTTCTTTTGAGTAAAAATGACAAACATTTCAAGAGTGACGGTGGTTTTAGAAACAACAACAGAACAAATAATAATAAAAAATAAAAATAAAAATAAAAAGATAAATTTTAATTCTATGACGGTGCAATTTGACAAAAAAACAACAAACACAAAATGATTTTTATTTCATTTTCTGATACTTCACTTGAATAAATGTTGAAAACCTTTTTTATTCGTTATTTTCAAAAATAAATCATTGTATTGAATTTCACAGTGGAAGCTTGTTTAA
>QUWJ01000790.1:0-21663 GCA_003430845.1 Xanthoceras sorbifolium | reverse complement strand
GACGGCATCCATGAACTCTACAAAAATTATTCACTTAAAAAAAATCATTAAAAGTCCCAAAATCTAAATTGATACCCCCCTAAATAAATTTTTATCTTTTAGTGATTTATAATTTGTGAATATATAAATTTGAAATCACGTATAATTGTGTAAGTTGATACAGAATCTTACTCCTGAAAATTTAAACCTGTCAATTACTATAAAATTTTTTTTTTTGACATATCACTTATGATTCGAATCTAAAATATTACCAGACTGAATGAACTCTTACCACCGAAATATATTGGACGGTGGTCAAATTACTAACTAGTTGAAATAGTAAAGTTTTGTTAAATAAACGTTTTGAGTTTGATTACAGACAGAAGCTAAACACCATGATTTAGGTCATATATACTACTTTTTCTAGTTCAATACGTTACTAGTCAGTTATATAAAAAATGCAATCTACTGGTTACTTTGAAAAAAGAAAATAAAAATAATAAATTCAACATATAAAGAATAACTTAGAAAAATACCACTTCACATATTTTGGGACATTAATAGCGCTAAACCCTGTAGGAATAAAACTATATATTTATCTTTTTTTAAATTAAAAAAAACAGAGCTAAACCCAATTAACATAGCTAATAAATTATATGTGTGTGTGTGGGGTACGGATTTCCACCAATATAAATTAAATTCCCACCATATTATATCAGGTACGGGATCCACTGATATAAATGAGACACCGTAAAAAATTAGGGATTTCGCACAAAAAATCATGTGGGATCGCATGTGTGGGTGGGTGTATATATATATATATATAATATATATATATATATATATATATATATATATATATATATACCACTTTCTATTAAATAAATATTATTTATTTAAATTACATTTAAGGATAATAGCTAATTTATTAATTAGCAGTATTTTTAATGTTATTAAAATCTTCTTGGACAATTAAAATTACTTTTTTTTATTTATTTGAAAGCTTCGAGCTATCATATGTACATGTAGTTCTCTACAAGGACTACAAACAATATTTTTATTTTTTAATTACTATTGACATTAATATCATTTCTTCAATTTTATTGTTCTAAAAACGTGGCATGACACCTTCAAAAAAAAAACGTGGCATGACAGACATAATTTATATGTTGAAGGTCTTTAATTATAACAAGGATATTCAACATTTAAATCCGAATTGCCATGTCAGCCCCACAACACTCCCATTGTATATATACGTCATGCAATACGTATTTATATGCATGGCTTATTGAAGTTACATATATAGTTTGTATGTGTGTGTGTATATACACCACATGTTCTAATAGATAATAATTATTATTTTTTTGAAATTTAATAGAGAATTAATTTACATAGAAAGATCAAGAACCTATCTATGTAATGAAAACAAGCATGACTCTGGCCATCCAGATTAACAAAAAAAACAAAAAACAAATGACATTTGTATGCGTTAAATCCACCTAACCAGTGAGAATTGACGTGGTTCACACCTGAAAAGCAGCCAATTGCCGATCTACAACAAAACTATATTATTTTATGATAATGAGTTGACTATTATTGGTAGAATATTCAAATTTGTTTTGATTTATATATATATATAATATACACCGCATGTCGGGTTCTATGGTCAGTCTGCAACCCCTGGATATCAAAGGCGTCCTTTGGATAATCTCATAGTTCCTACGGGGTGAAAACGATGGGGTCGGTCTATAGATTTTCCTTCAACAGGAATCACACAAGGATAGATTGATACAACATAAACCTTTGGTAAAATGTCCGCCTGTTGGAAGGAGGCCTTCGTCTTCCACCTAAGCTGCGTAGGAAAAGTCCAAAGATAAATTTTTACCTCTTATTCTAGTATGTGCTTAGGAGGAGCATGCATGCAAGAATGAAGTTTGAGTTTAATGCAAATGGCTAAAATATCTTTCGCTTTATAGGGTTATCAATCAAATAAAAGGTTATTCTAAATTTATATAAAACATAGGATTCCTTTATACTGTCGGGAGAGTGTAAGACCACATAATCCTTTAAAAGGTGTTTTGACTGAGTTGTTTCAGCTCTATGCCTTTTTTTCCCTCGTCAATTCCTTTGAGTTTCATTCTTGTGAACGTACACCTCAGGCGGGATAATTTGAGCCCGCTTCAAGCCAAGAAGACTAATCAACTAATCTTGGGGTAAAGGGCTCTTCCACTTTTTTTACTTTAACTTAACTGGGAGAGGTCTCTGGCTCAAATCTAGGATGGCCAGCTAAGGAAAAGAATAGAAGAAGCATCTGACTCTCTGTATCTAGGGCTTTAGTCTTTGTATTTTGATCTCATCAAACTCGGGTCTCGAGCTCACTATGGAACGTGTCAATGAAGTCAACTGAATATGTCATTGAATCTTTAAGACCAGCATACTACTGCTTAGTAAACTTCAGGACCGTAAACCTCCCTACCAGTGGGGAAGGCCCGGCATGCTGAGAAGTCAAATGAAAAGGAAAGGAGACCAAAGCACACATGGACACCAAGGCTAGAGAGAATCATGCACACAAAGGTCCAAGCTCATTTTTGGATTGGGGCTCGATGAAAAAATACATCAATAAAAGTTAGTTTGATAAGTTTAGTGAATTATTTTTTATATTATAATATTATAGGTATGGGTGGATATGGTTCGGTTCGGTTTTGGTATAAATCGACAAAAACCGATAACTAATCGGTTTTCTAAAAAATAAACCGAACTGACCATTACTATTCAAGTTAACCGAACCGAATTGGACCAACTTGGTTCGGTTCGGTTTGTGGGCTGCAGTTGCTTGCTTCAACTCGTGTGACTTTTGTTTTCGAGGTGGAGGAATTGGCGGTTGAATCTAAATATTTACATAAGAAACAAAGAGGAGTTTTAGGCACAAACTAGATCTAACAAAGAGGAACAAAAGTATTTACATAAGCCAAAGAAATAGAGAAAAAAAATGGATCTAACAAAATTAAGTTTGAAGAATGAAGCTCACTTGACTAGCTACGACTTACAAGGAGGAAGCCAATGGCAACGGAACCAACGGCGGCGTGAGATGAGGAAAATCAATCAGTTGTCAACTTCTCAGACCGAAACCAATTGAAAGTTTGTCAAACAAAAACACAGAGGAGATGAAATCAAAGCTTTGTTCTGCTTTTGCAACGCTGTTCTCGCTGTGAGAAATGAGAACAATCAGCGACCATTCATGAGGGTCGAGAGGAGTCGAAGCGACCACCAGCAGAGTAGGAAATAGGCAGAGACAACAAGGGCGACGATGAGCAGTGATCGGAGGAGTGGCTAGGGATCTGATGTGGTTGTTGGATGAGAGAGTTTAATGGTTAGGGTTTTTTTTATTGTGGTGTGTGTGGAGGCGAAGATGAGGGAACTAGGAAAGTGGGAAGTGAGGAAAACAAATTAGGGTTTTTTTTTTATTATATAAGTCAGCTCACGGTTCGGAAAAGTAGCCCGTACATGACGGCACAAAGCTTGGAATGTCCGGTTGTTCCTTAGACCTCAGACATTTCATACCAAGGTTTTCATTGATTCCAACAAGCCCCACTTGGAGAGCTCACCGATATCCCATAATCATCCACAGTAACAGTGTCTGCATTTTATTATTTTTTGGAGAGAAGTGTTTCCTCCTCAACCACATCTAGATCACATTTTTTATTCTCTGGTAGCAAAATTGGGTAACACCATCATTTACCATATGGGCCATATATGTAACACCCCCTAACCCAATCTACTCGGACTAATTCAGGAGCGCTACCATATACCGAAATCTCTATTTTACTTTTATATAACCATAACTTAAAACTATATTAAAAACATTTGGAAATGGTCCCAATAAATTTCCAAAATCTTGTTAGAATTTTCTCTATTTTTCTGATTTTCCAAAACCTGTTTACAATTAAAATTCATAAAATCACACTTCTAAATTCTCAAATCACTTTTGCGCACCCTTCCAAATTTAGTGCGACTTGCCAAATCAATTTATCATAATATAATTTATAAATATTCAAATAACATAAACATATAATAAAATATTTACACAGCGGAATTTCTTCAAATATGTACAAACATTTTCTGTATATGCATGTTGTATTAAAACATATATACTTCTCACAAAAGGACTACCAAATATATAGGAACGATGTGACTCTGGACTCTGCTCCTGCAATCTCTACTCTTCTTTGTCTTTGTCTCCCTTGGAACCTCTTTTACCTACATGTGAGAAAACTCAACACGCTAAGCAGATTGCTTAGTGGGTGTACACAAAATTGTATATCCAGATATATTTTATTAAATAATTTTATCTATTTATCGAAAATATAAATAACATATATATAAATCATATATGGGGCTCATGTCAAATCAAATCATATACTCAACAAATACAGTATTCAAAATCAATCAACAGACAAAATCTTCATAATTTCTCAAATGCTTTCATATAACAAATCAGTTTTCATACTGGGCTCCTGACATACATAACATAATTTTTCGGACTAGATTACGGGTTGTTAGGCATCAGACACCAACGGGGCTACCCTCCGAACATTAGATCAAAGTTGGACACCAACGGGGTTACCCGCTGTAAATATCCTATATCAGATTTTCAACCCTAAGACCGGCACTTGGGGCATGTACATCTAAAGGGTGCACATTCAAATCAAAGATCCCTACCCTAGGACCGGCACTAGGGGCCTGCACTATCCTTAGGGTGGTGCATCAGAGTATATCGGCACAGTACTTGTGACGTCCACCTCGGGATTCGCCTATACTGGTCTATGCCAGGTTTGCCCCGCGAAGTCCGACGGTCACTCACAAGGTACTGTCCGCTTTGGGTCGTCCGGGGTTGCCCCGCCACAACGCCCTCACGGTTTTCTTTCGCCTCCCTCACGATTCGAACTTGGGACTTATCCTTAAGTACCCAAACCTTATCAAATGAGTACCAATTGAGCTACTCTAAATGTAGCACCCCCCCGACCCGACCCGGCCGGACCGACCCGGGGAGCGCTACTCGGACTTTCAAAACTTTTTCAAAACTTCATTTTTTTCGTTTTAAAATCATTGTGAGCCCATAAAAATAATTAAACTTTTTACGAAAATCCGGCAGAGTACCGTTTGTTTTTCGGACTTTCCAAAACCTGTTTTCCACAAGTCAAATCAAATTCACATTTTCACAAACACTTCTATACAATTTCAAACAGTTGCGCACTCTGCCGTTTAGTGCGACTTATCAATATAGTTTATAAAATGAAATAAATCGAACTTAAACATTTACAATCATTTTGATAATAAAATACAGGAGTCATAACTAGTTAATTACAAAACATTTTACCAAATATATTTACAAATTTCCTGTATATGCATGCTTTCAGAATATAATATACACATAACAAAAATATAGCTACCCAACTGTACAATCTCTGTGACTCGGTCTGCAACTTGCTCTTCCTTCAGTCTCTAGCCTCCTCTGGATTCCTGGTACCTACGCGTTAGAAACAAACTAACGCGCTAAGCATAAAGCTTAGTGGGTGTACTAAAAACTCAATTAAATAAATCACATTATAAATATTTCCAAAACAATTCCATTTCTATTGCATTTCAAAACAATTACATTTCGAAATCAAAGCATATAATAATTTTACGCACCTTAACTTCAATAATGAGGTCAATATAATTTCGATCAATAAAAGCATTCAATACACTTTTCAATTCCAATCAATTCTGGCCCGCTAGAATACTAAACATTCTAGGACTGGAATATGGGTCAATGTGACGTCCGGGGTTGCCCCGCAACAACAGTCACTGATATCACGTGATTGTCCGAGATTGCCCCGCAACAACAATCACTAATATCATCGCGATTGTCCGAGATTGCCCCGCAACAACAATCGCTAGTATCATTGTGATCGTCCGAGATTGCCCCGCAACAACGATCACTAAATCGGTGTGATTGTCCGAGATTGCCCCGCAACAACAATCACACAATAATAACGGCGCAGTACTGCTCAGTAAAACCCAGCTGGTATACCAACCTCCTATATCCATATCTATGTCTAGGTATCCTAGGGCCGTTACAATAAACTAAATCCATAATCAAGTCCAAAATCAACATTTAATCAACACATCTCAAATTTTTATACAATATTCTTCAAGAAAATAACAAGAACCATATAAAAGTCTAAATCAACTCTTTAAAAACAAATTCGAATTATTCGAAATGCAATCAAGTGTATCAAGCATCAATTTCACATATTTTTATACAAAAATCGAAAACGAAGATGTTCAACGAAATCGAAAACTACAACAAAATCGAAACGAAACGAAAACGAAACTAAAACGAAAACGTAAATGAAATTCTTCCCAAAACGGTTTCGAAAACGAGAGTACACCTACCTCGGTACCGTTTTTCGTTCGACCAACCGCGGTTCCACGATTTCTTTCCCTTCTCTTTTTTCCTTTCTCTTCTTCCTCTTCTTCCTCTTTTTCTTTTCTTTTCTTTCTTCTTCTTCTCTCTTCTCTTCTTCTCTCTCTCTCTTCTCTTCTTCTTCTTCTTCTCTCTTTTCTCTCTTTTCTCCTTTCTCTCTTTTCTCGGCTCTTTCTCCTCCTTCTCTTCTGTTATGTTTTCTCGCTTCTGCGAGAAACTTCTTCTTTTTTTTATATTTTTTTCGCTACCGCGACCGCCGTCGCGACCTGTGGTCGCGCCACCAGGTCGCGGTGCTCACTGGAGTGCGCACACCGCCTTCTCGCAGCGCGCCTTGGTCGCGCGAGTGGTCGCGCTGCTCTCTGCCCGTTTTTGACACTTTCATCGCGAGCAGTCCATCGCGACCTGTGGTCGCGATGCTCACTGCCAGGTTTTGCCATTTTCATCGCGAGCAAGCCATCGCGACCTGTGGTCGCGGTGACTGGTCGCGGTACTCACTGCCAGATTTTGCGTTTTTCACCGCGAGCGAGCCATCGCGACCTGTGGTCGCGGTGACTAGGTCGCGATGCTCTCTGGTCCAGTTTTCCAATTTTTCATTTTTTTTTCACTATTCCATCTGGTCACATTTATCACATTTTACACCCCCTCAAATAGTAAAATTTATTTTCACATATGTCACATATATCAAAAATTCATTACCCGAAATCCGGGATGTTACAGTACTGTTCATAAAAACCCAATTGATATGTCAACCTCCTATATTCATATCTATGTTTATACACATTAGAGCCATTTCGCAAAACGTTTTCTCAAATCCAATGTCAATTCTTTTCATTTCTTTTAAAATCATCACATTCAGATTTCAAATCTTTCAAATTCAATATTGAAATTTAAATTACGAAATACAATTTCACAAATCACTTTCTTATATTCAAATTTAACTTTCGAATATTTCAAATCAATAAACATATTTTTAAAATCCAAATTTCATTAATAATCATATAAAAGAAATATCCAAAAGCATATACGAGTAGTTTATCAAATCAATCCAAAAATATATTCCAATATATTTCTGAAACCAATATTCACATCAAATCAGTTCAAAATCATATTCGAATATATTTTACAAATCAATATTGAATCAAAATGCCCCAAAATCATTTTCCGATACATTTCACAAACATTATATAATCAAAATCACCTTCAATAATATTTCCCATAACAACATTAGAATCAAAACGTATTAAAATCAATTCACAATATTATTCACAATCAATATTTCGGATAGAAACTATATTTCGAGAATACGTAATTCAAATCAATCTAGAATCAGTTTCAAACTATAAATTCTACTCAATATAATTCAAATAATTCAAAATCAATAAAATTCGATAAATCTAAAAATTTCTAAAAAATTAAAACTCGTATACACCGAACCTGGACAATCCCTTTTTTCCTACTCTTCTTCTCCTTCTTCTTCTTTCTCTTCTTTCCTTTCTCTCTCTTCTTTCTCTCTCCTCTTTTCTCTCTTCTTTCTCTTCTCTCCTATCCTCTGTTCTTTGTTCTACTTGTGAGCTTCTGCTCACTTTCTATTTCTGTTTTCTATTTTAAGTGGCACCGCTTCAATCACTCGGTGCTCTATTTTTTTTTTTCAAAATTTTTAGTCACGACTTGCCTCGCGACTTGTAAGTCGCGGCTCAAGTCGCAAGACTCTCGGGTTGAATTTTCCTCTTGTCCTTCATGACTTTACTTGCGACTTGTAAGTCGCGGCTCTAAGTCGCGTCACTCTTGGGTTGAATTTTTCTCTTTTGGTCATCGCAACTTGAAAGTCGCGGCTCTAAGTTGCAATGGCTGGTCGCTGTTGGTAGCGAGCTTAGGTAGCGATACACCCTTGGTCCA
Source organism: Xanthoceras sorbifolium (assembly GCA_003430845.1). Taxonomy (NCBI): domain Eukaryota; kingdom Viridiplantae; phylum Streptophyta; class Magnoliopsida; order Sapindales; family Sapindaceae; genus Xanthoceras; species Xanthoceras sorbifolium. The sequence continues at coordinate 13,319 of QUWJ01000790.1, read as the reverse complement.
GAAATGCACGGTTTTGGCCCGAAACTTCTATTCTTCGCATAACTCTGTGATAAACACCTAAAACCTGCGCAAGCTCAACAAACACATCAAAACCGCCAAATTCACTTGAAAACAAGCATGAAAGACACGGTAAAAGGGTTCAAAAAGAATAACAAATATGAGCCAATCAAATACCCCCAAACCTATCTTTTACTTGTCCTCAAGCAAATCGGCACAACAAAAATAAAAACACACAAATAACAGGAGACTAATCTATATCCATTTTCGTAGGATGAACGATGGCACTTAGCATGTGCCATAAGCCTTTAAACCCCTAGGTGGTCCTAGCGGACGAGCTATAGCCTCGTGAGGGTTTACCAGCTACGATACCCACAAACGCTATACATGAGCTTCATACACACCCACATGTCAATTCAAACAAAGGCATAATCGTGAAAGCACATAAAATGACACTAAGTTAGACTAAACGATTTCCAACTAAATCGGTGCATTAAATATTACATTAAGACTCTGACAAACAAAACATTAATAACCGTAATCCTTTCATATTTCGTGAACCATGGATGTTGTAACATCCCAAATTTCGGATAATTAATTTTGAATATGTGGATAAAATATTTGTGAGTTGAGGGGTGTAAATGTAATTAAATGTATGTTTATTTATATGTTTTCAGGTGGACCAGATGGAATGGTCCAGAAATAATGCATGAAGAAAAAAAGGAGTGAAAAACTGGGGCAGTGTGTATCGCGACCCCTCTCCGTGACCATAGGTCGCGATGAGCTGCTCGCGGTGAAAAATGGTATTTTCGGGCAGTGAGTATCACGACTTGGTCACCGCGACCACAGATCGCGCTGACTGGCTCGCGATGAAAAAGTGAAAATTCTGACAGTGAGCATCGCGACCACCAACGCGACCAGGGTACCGCGATGGGTGATCGCGATGAAGGCGGTGGAGTTGCTCCAGTGAGCAACGCGACCTGGTGGCGCGACCTGGTGGCGCGATCATAGGTCACGACGACAGTCGCGACGACCGAAAAATTATAAAAAAAATAATTCTTCGCAGAAAGCCCTAGAAAAGAGGAAAGGGAGAAAACAGAGAGAAAAAGAGACTGAGAGGGAGAGAAGAAAGAAAAGAAAAAGAAGAAGAAGAAGGAAGAAAAAAAGAAGAAGAAAAAAAGAAAAAAGAAGAAAAGAAGAGGAAGAGAAGAAGAAGAAGAGGAAGAGAAGAAGAGAAGAGAAAGAAGAAGAAAAGAAGAAGGGAAAAGAAAAGATAAAGGAAAAAAAGGAAATCCAGAAGAAAACTGTTCGAAAAACGGAAACCAGGTAGGTGTACACTGATTTGTGAATTTGTTATTATTTTTGTTATATATTTTCATTTGAATTTTTCTATATTTCGTCAAATTGAGTATTAAATTGATTTAAGGATTTTGTATAATTATTATACTGATGACTGCTACATCTCGCGGGGCAAACCTGGCAAGTCCAGTTTAGGCGAATCCCGGAGATAGCCATTGCACTGTATCCATAACTATTACATCTCGCGGGGCAAACCTGACATAGTCCAGTTTAGGCGAATCCCGGAAATAGCCATTTCACTGTATCCATAACAGTTACATCTCGCGGGACAAACCTGGCTTAGTTTAGTTTAGGCGAATCCCGGAGGTGAACGTTATACCGATGTTATAGATATAGAAATGTATGATGAGTGTACGGTCAGAATAGAGAATGAAAGTGCACAAAATATTTGTATGCATAACATGTTACAGAATGAATAAAATGATGATAAAAGAATGGAAAACTAATGGTTGTATGCTTTACTGATTTAATTTAGATGCTTTTATTAAACTGTTTTTATATGACTTATTTCAGAAAGTTAAAAATTGAAATGGTTTTATACGATCATATGGTATAATGTTATTATGAAATAATTATTGATTTTGATACTTGAGTTTAGTGTACACCCACTAGGTATTATTGCTTAGCGCGTTGATTTCATCACGCGCAGGTATCAGAGACACAGGGGGAAACAAAGAATAGAGAGAAGTAACAGCATATTAAAGGTCCAGAGTCACAGTTTCTTTTGAGTGGTTATAATTGAATTTTACTTGTATATTGTATTTAGTTAAGCATGCATATACAGAAATCTGTAATTCGACATGTATATATATGTTTTGTAATAATTGTTTTATGATTTATATTCTTTTCAAATGTTTGTAAATATTAATTCTATATGTTTTATTTGAAACTGTTTGAAAGTTGCACTAAACGGCAGAGTGCGCATTGATTTGAAAATTTGGATATAAAGTATTGGATTTACATTGTATTATATTTGTTTTATTGAAAACAGGTTTTGGGAAATCAGAAAAGAGGAAACTCTGCCGAAATTTTTGAAAATAAAGTTTGATGGGCTCACTAGAAACACATTTTTAAAATACAAGTTATATGATTTTCACTGGTTTGTAATTTATAAAGTGAATTAAGTAAAGTTTTAAAAACCCGGTAGCGCTTGGGTCGATCCAGTCGGGTCGGGTCAGGGGGTATTACGGATGTAATTCGCTTCAACTCTAAGCTAACAAGTTTTCACTCAGTACGCTCAGAACCTAAGTTTTCACACTCTCAATTACATACGACTGAAATTTATGAGCAAAAGAATACAAAAAGAAGTCGTACATATAATAATCAGAACGCATAAATTTTAATCAAAGGATCTCATGAACGATATCAAATATTACGAACGTAAAAATCACTGCACGTAGTATCAAACAACAATATTGAGTGTTATTAGGATATCAAAAGGCCTTTTTCCAGGTTGTAATTGGCTTAGGGGGCTTTGCCTGCACAAAGAACGGAAAACGGAATTCAACTAACTTGGAAATAGTAAAAGAAACCTCACCCTTGTTTACACAGGGATTCAATCAACTCGCAATCTCCAACCCCATTCAACTCATCTTTTCCTTTCTTTACTTCATTTTTTCACTGTTCACCATCATTTTTCACCATTTTTTTAATTTTTTATTTATTTATCAACTGAATTGATTTCATCTTCTCCCGTATATTTTTTTATTTTTCTTTCTGTCTTTCCGTCCTCACACCTATCACCTTCTGTTCTCTCTATTTTCCAAACTATAAGGTAAGGCTATATATTTTCGGCTTGGACTTGGAATTTTTTGGTTATTTAACAAAAAAGGGCTAAAGTGTTTGGCTGTAAAGAGGCTATGGAGCACACAAATCATGGAAAGGGAAACATTAAGTTTTTTAGGAATTTCAACGCAATGACTTAAATCACCTCTCCAAATTTCACTCAAATCATCATTCCACACAAACATGCATGATTCTTATAAAGGCAGTTCATTAACATCCAATGCAAACATATAGAGATCAATCTAAATTCAATAAGCACGAGTGCGTATATAAGAATAGAAACGACAACTCTCAGAAAAATACGATTTGGATCGATTCTTACCAAGGGAAGTCTCTACCATTAATCTAAACACACTAGTTGAAAGGCTTACATGTTATAATGCTAAGATGTCAGAACTCACATGACTTTAATGTACAAAACTCAGATTGGAAACATACTAGATAAAACCCTGTGAAATCCATGTTCAAACACAATGCACGATTATTTAGATATCCATACGAAATGTAAATATAGCTCAAGACATCCTAAAATAACTCTAAAACTGAAAACAAAAATAGAAACACAAACACTAACACAAATGCACCCCCAAACCTAACTCAAACATTGTCCTCAATGTTTAACAGCATAGCACAAGGATACACTATGAAATAACAGTACAAATACAGAGTCTGAAACAAAAGGAAACTGATATTATGAATAACCAAGTACAAAGCAAAGAAAGAGTTCAACATATAATATAAAAGCAAAAACAAAGTACATAATAACAAAATAAACAGGCACATGGAAAAATGGGAAATCATGCGGACGGTGGTAGCGGTGGCTGCTGACTCGAGGACTCAGAACGCACTCTCTGGCTGTGATATGCCTGTACCATAAGACCCATCCTGTTCAAATTTGAAGTGAGCGTCTGGAGGCTACTACTAATGTCATTGATGACCGCATCCTGTCTATCTATACGCTGATCAAAATGCAGCTGCATATCAGTCAACCGACTCTGTATGTTCTGTAAGGCCCCCATAACCTGGCCCCACTGAGAGCTCTCAGCCGCTCCCTGGGATCATGCCTGGGAACTGCCTGCTTCGGTCCTTCTATTAGCCCTGGTAGTTAATCCTGGTGCATCCTGTTAATTGTCCTCACTATCGTGAAAGTCTTCAACAGCAGCTAACACATCATTCATCCCCATCCTCGGCCACAGGCTGGGGCTCCGGTACTCCAAGTAGTGGCAACCCTCTCCGTGCTAAATCATTATATGTCGTCCTATTCATGTTTGGGACAGGGACGTAGAGGTGCTGACGCTCTGCCTCAGCATAAACATCGATGCCATGTGAAGCGCAAATGTAAGTATTCAAGCACGGAAACAGCAAGACACCCCGCAAGCGTCGGCCCGAATGGAGTATCTCATCTTGAATCAGGACCCCTACGTCTAGAGCCAGACCAGCCCGGATACAGTGAACCAATCGGGCGGTCTCCATGATCAGTGTCGTGCGATGCTTGGTCAGCCGCAGGGAAAAATCGGAGAAAACCTGCCAGAATGCTGCATCGATGTGAAACTCCCGGTGTCTAATAGATCCTTCGCCTTCGTACCACACCCCTTATCTAGATATCCTTAAATTGGCAGCCAACTCTGAGTTGTGGTCCGAAAACAATGGTAGCTCTGGATAGCCTAGGCGGAGATGTGGCTATAGAACTATGCCGAAATGCTGATTTATAATCTCTGGGGTGATCCGTATCTGAACCCCCCGAACTGGCACTAAACCATGGTTATGAAAGTGAGGTGGGTACATGGTCGCATAAAACTCTCGGACCATACTTTCATTCACCCGATTGGGCAGTCGCACAAACTTCTCCCAAACCTGCTGGTCAATATGATTGGCGATGAATGTGGTGGACAACTCTTCCACATTAATGCCCCGCTCCAAGAAAAGCTGCCGCCCCGTTTGAGCCTTCAACCGGGCTGGAAACTCTGGGCTCTGATCACCCACATTTCGCGATTTTGCTGCGTCGGGAACCTTCCTTATTTTAGAACCTTTCTATTTCTGTTTACCCTTCCCTTGGGAAGAGGACGGAGCATAGCGGTCGGGGTACTCTTCGTTGAAACGCCTGAGTCTCGTCATACCCACCAATCCACAAAATCCAAAATTCACCAAATGCAAATGCAACCAAGCCCAAACATCACAAGCACTTCAATAGCACACTTAAATCAATATTCAACTCCTCAACTTCAAAAAAAAAAAACGCTATCAACTATACTAATTGAAATTCCACAAGCCACAAACACTCCTAGGCACTATATCACGCTCTAATCAACCCAATGAAGCCCAAATTGCTTTAAAATCGTAGCTAGGGAAAAATGGAAAGCAATTACCTTGCAATGATGCTCAAGAACCCGAGTTGCAGAGGAAGACGTTGAAGAGAGCTACAGTTGATTTGGTGCTTTGTGTTGGCTGTCGCGCAAGCTAGGGATTTAAATCCCAAATCGCTATCGCAATCGCGTATCGCAATCACTGGTCGCGCCACGCAGTCGCGAACTCTCCTTGCTGGGTTGAAACGCTGTCATTTGGATAAGTGAATTTGCATTGTGAGTGCCTCCGCGATCAGTGGTCGTGCGGTCATGCTCCCGAGGCATTCTGGGTGCATTTTTCCTGACAATGCAGTGAGTACCGCGACTGTTCACCGCGACCAACGGTCGCGATGCTCACTGTGAAGTTTTGCATCTTTTTTATTTTTCTGGACAGTGAGTACTGCGACTGCTCACGCGACCAAAGGTCGCAATGAGTGGTTGCGATGCTCATTGTGAAGGTTTGCATCTTTTTTTATTTTTGGAGGCAGTGAGTACTGCGACTGCTCACCGCGACCAAAGGTCGCGACAAGCGATCGCGATGCTCACTGTAATCCCCTAGAATGAGCTATTTTGCCCTGTTCAACCACAAAAACACATAAATATATCAAACATACCTGTTCTTAAATAAAAATTCACACAAAAACAAACCAACAAACAACAACGTAAAATCCACAACTAAAATAATCAAACTAGTGAAAAGCCAAAAAAACATAATTGGGTGGGTTACCTCCCACCAAGTGCACGATTTAACGTCTAGGCAAGACGGTGCGTCCCCAAGGGACATCAGCTGGCTCAATAAAATGGACAACGGTTCTAGGAGGAATCTCGCCAAGGTATTGCTTTAAACGTTGTCCATTAACCTTGAACGAGGCGCTAGTCTTCTCATCTTCCACTCCCACAGCTCCATGTGGAAAAACTTTTTCACTCGAAATGGCCCTGACCATCTGGACTAAAGCTTGCCTGGAAACAATCGGAGGCGAGAATTGAATAAGAGCACTCTCATACAGATCTCAAACACCCTGTGGTGAATCCTCCGGTCATGGTAAGCTTTCGTTCTCTCAGTATAACTTTGCGTTCTCGTACATATACAGCCTCAATTCTTCTAACTCAGTGAGTTGTAGTTTCCGCTCCTCACTGGCTTTATCCGTATCAAAATTGAACTTCTTAATGGCCCAATACGCTTGGTGCTCCAACTCAACTAGCAGGTGACACGCTTTACCGAAGACAAGCCTATAAGGACTCATTCCAATCGGTGTTTTGAATGCAGTTCTGTAAGCTCATAAGGCATCATTCAACTTGCTGGCCCAGTTCTTACGTGTTGAATTCACCATCTTCTCAAGTATCTGCTTGATTTGACGGTTACTCACTTCAACTTGCTCTGATGTCTGCAGATGATAGAGAGTTGCAACCTTGTGAGAGATATTGTATTTTTTTAGTAATGTCGCGAAGGATCGGTTACAAAAGTGACTCCCCCCATCACTAATGATAGCTCTAGGAGTGTCGAATCGCGCAAATCATCTCCCTCAGAAAACTGACAACCATGGCGCTATCATTTGTCCGTGTCGCCAATGCCTCCACCCACTCGGAGACATAGTCAACAGCTACCAAGATGTAGTTGTACCCAAATGAGTGGGGAACGATCCCATGAAGTCTATCCCCCACATATCAAACAATTCCACTACCAAGTTACTGGTAAGTGGCATCTCATCCTTCTTGCTGATTCCGCCCAGATGTTGACACCTGTCATATGTTGAACAATAGTTGTAGGCATCCTTGAACAACGTGGGCCAATAGAACTCGGACTGCAGAATTTTCAGAGTTGTCTTCTTGGCCCCAAAATGCCCTCCACAGTGCCCATCATGACAGAATTGCAGCACACTTGTCTGCTTAGACTCTGGAACACATCACCGCACAATCTGATCAACTCTAAGTCTGAAAAGGTACGAATCGTCCCAATAGTAATATCGCGCAGATGCATAGAGACGCTTTTTTTTTTGTTGTGATGACATATCTGCAGGCAAAATATGGTCAGATATAAAATTAATGAGATCGGTATACCATGGTTCCTCATCGCGCACTGCATATAGCTGTTCGTCTGGAAAACTCTCATGTATAGGTATAGCAGCATCTCTGCTTTGGTCGTCATCAATGTCCAGGAGTCGAGACAAATGGTCTGCAACCACGTTCTCACTTCCCTTTTTATCCTGATTTCTATATCAAACTCTTGCAATAAAAGGATCCACCGGATTAATCTCGGTTTCGCTTCTTTCTTTGTCAGTAAATACTTCAATGCACTATTATCAGAGTATATGATGACTTCAGACCTAATGATATATGATCTAAATTTTTCTAATGGATGCACAACCGCTAATACTCTTTCTCAGTAGTAGAATAATTCAATTGAGCGGCATTCAAAGTGCGACTAGTGTAGTAAATGACATGCGGAAGTTTATCAACACATTGTCCTAGAACAGCTCCTACAGCATAGTCTGATACATTACACATGACCTCAAAAGATAGAGACCAATCAGGGGCAGTAGTAAGTTTTCTTTCAATGTATTGGAACCAAGTGAACCGGACTTACCCATTTGTTGTCAGAGATTGGGTAAATGATACCCACATTTAGCAACTTTAGTATCTCCTCTCTCACCACCTCTTTTAAGTTCGAGTTGAGTCACCTCTAAGCATTTCTGAATGACTTGGCATCATCCTCCAGCAGGATTTTGTGCATACAGATTGTAGGGCTGATTCCCTTGATATCTGCTATCGACCATCCAATAGCTGATTTATATTTCTTGAGCACATCTGTCAGTTTGCTCTCTTCATTGTCATTTAGGTCTGAGGCAATAATAACTGGAAGAGTCTCCTTCTCGCCCAGAAAAGTGTATTTGAGATTGGAAGGTAGTAGTTTCAGCTCCAATTTGGGTGGATTGATAGTTGAAGGCAGTACTGCAGTTTCCCATTTCTCTATATGGTCTACACCCAAATCCGCTTCAGGTTCTTCTTCATCCACTTCTTCCCAATTTTCATCTGCTTCCATCTCTCTATTTAGTTCCAGAAGCTCCTCTAACTCCTCTTGTGTGAACTCCTCATCGACCATCGAATCTACAATATCAACTTGAAAACAATCATGAGAACCTACAGGATAAGGTAAATAATCAAATACCTTGAATTCGACTGTCTTATCAAGGACTGTCATAAACAGTTTTCCATTCTGCACGTCGATGATCGTCTTGGCAGTCGCCATGAATGGCCTTCCCAAAAGAATTGGAAGGTCTTTCTTTGTTGCCCTTTCATCATCCATGTCGAGGACAACGAAATCAGCAGGAATAATCAGTTGGTCAACCTGAATGAGGATATCTTCAATAATCCCCCGCGGATATCGTGTAGAACGATCCGCTAGTGCAATGACATAGATATGAGTTTTAAATCATGCAAACCCAACTGCTCATAGACTGAATAAGGCATCAGATTGATGCTAGCCCCAAGATCTAGCATTGCCCTCTCCTTCTTGGTATTTCCCACCATGATGTCTATGTTGAAACTCTCACGATCTTTCAATTTAGGTGGAAGTTTCTGCTACAGAACTGCACTCACAGTCTCTGAGATCGGACCCGTTCATTGTGCCCATACTGCCTTTTTCGTGTATTAAGCTCCTTGAAAAACTTAGCATATGCTGGCATTTTCTGAATCATCTCCAGCAATGGCAAGTTGATGTTGACCCTTAAAAGAATGTCATAGATGTCTTTAAACACCAAGTCATTCTTGCTCTTCTGTAGGCAACCCGAAAATGGAACACGAGGGACAAAAGGATCTGCAGCCTTTGGAAGAATAGGTTCATTTGCAGGATGAATGACTTCTTTCTCTTTTGTCACTGGAGAATCTGGAATTATACCTGTACATGCATCATTAACAAATTCATTAGAAAGTTCACCCCCAACCTTATTATTAACCACCTTACCACTGCATAAGACGGCCTGTAATACCCCCTGACCCGACCCGACTGGATCGACCCAGGGAGCGCTACCGGGTTTTCAAAACTTTACTTAATTCACTTTATAAATTTCAAACCAGTGAAAATCATATCAATTGTATTTTAAAACTATGTTTCTAGTGAGCCCATCCAATGTTATTGTCAAAACTTTCGGCAAAGTTTCCCCTATTTTTTCTGATTTCTCAAAACCTGTTTTCAATAAAACAAATATAATACAATATAAAACCAACACTTCTATATCCAAATTTTCAAATCTTTGCGCACTCTGCCGTTTAGTGCGACTTCCAAACAGTTTCAAATAAAACATGAATATAAATCATAAAGCACTTATTACAAAACACACCACACACATATATATATATATATATATATATATATATATACATGTCGACTTACAGATTTCTGTATATGCATGCTTCACTAAATACAATATACAAATAAAATTCAATTGTAACTACTCAAAAGAAACTGTGACTGTGGACCTTCAATCGCTGTACTTCTTCTCTATTCTTTGTTTCCCCCTATGTCTCTGATACCTGCGCGTGATAAAATTAACGCGCTAAGCAATAATGCCTAGTGGGTGTACACTAAACTCAAGTATCAAAATCAATAATCATTTCATAAGAAAAATATGCCAATATGATCGTATAAAAACATTTCAATTTTCAACTTTCTCACTGAAAGAAATCATATAAAAACATGTTAATAAAAGCAGCTGAATTAAAACAGTAAAGCACACAACATTTAGTTTTCAATTCTTTTATAATCATTTTATTCGTTCTGTAACATTTTATTTATATAAAGAATTTATTCACTTTCATTCTCTATTCTGACCGTACACTCATCATACATTTTATATCTGTAACATCAGTGTAACGTTCACCTCCGGGATTCGCCTAAACTGGACTAAACCAGGTTTGCCCCGCGAGATGTCACTGTCAGGAATACCAGTACAATATCTATCTCCGGGATTCGCCTAAACTGGACTATACCAGGTTTGCCCCGCAAGATATAACAGTCATGGATACAGTGCACTGGCTATCTCCGGGATTCGCCTAAACTGGACTCAGCCAGGTTTGCCCCGCGAGATATAACAGTCATGGATACAGTGCACTGGCTATCTCCGGGATTCGCCTAAAATGGACTCAGCCAGGTTTGCCCCGCGAGATATAACAGTCATGGATACAGTGCACTGGCTATCTCCGGGATTCGCCTAAACTATACTCAGACAGGTTTGCCCCGCGAGATGCAGCAGTCATCACTATCAGTACAATGGCTATCTCCGGGATTCGCCTAAACTGGACTATACCAGGTTTACCCCGCGAAATGCAACAGTCATAGATACAGTGCAATGGCTATTTCCGGGATTCGCCTAAACTGGACTTGCCAGGTTTGCCCCGCGAGATGCAACAATCATCAATATCAGTGCAATAATTATCTCCGGGATTCGCCTAAACTGGTCCTTGCCAGGTTTGCCCCGCGAGATACAACAATCATCAATATCAGTGTAATAATTATCTCCGGGATTCGTCTAAACTGGTCCTTGCCAGGTTTGCCCCGCGAGATACAATAGTCTCACCTCGTTATATTCAATAATAATTCACAAATCGAAATTAAATTCAAATATCAGAATTTACAAACAATATTCGTATACAAACTTCGTAATTTTCATATTAAAACCTTTCGTGTCTTGCAAAATCAACAATTAATTTGCAAAGCCAAAACTTTCCTTTATACTCCTATCAATACATTCTACAATTATTTTCAAATCGTATTTACGAAACAATAATTATATACGATTTTTTCAAATCGTTTCCAAATATTACTCGCAAAACGATTTATTCGAAACCATAGAAATTTCATTATACTATCATATTCCCTAATTAATTTTCAGATAGTTTCTAAACTTTTTGGAAACAAAACATAATTATACAAAATCCATAAATAAATTTTTATACTCAATTTAACGAAATATGAAAAATTCAAATGAAAATATAAACGAAAATTATAACAAATTCAGAAATCAGTGTACACCTACCTGGATTTCATTTTTACCGCCTTTTTCCTTCTGAATTTTTCTTTCTCCTTCTCTTTTTCTCTTTCTTCTTCTCTTTTCTTCTTCTTTTTCTTTTCTTCTTCTTTCTTTCTCTTTCTTTTTTTTTTTTCCTCTTCCTCTTCTTCTTCTTTCTTTCTTCTTCTTTTTTCTTCTTTTTTCTTCTTCTTCTTCTCTTCTTTTCTTCTCTTCTTCTTCTTCTTCTTCTCTTCTTCTCTTCTTCTCTTCTTCTTTCTTCTTCTTCTTCTTCTTCTTTTCTTTTCTTTCTCTCTCAGTCTCCCTCGGTCTCTCTTTCTCTCTATTTTCTCCTTTTCCTGTTTTCTGGAGACTTCTCACGTCTCTTATTTTTTTTATAAAAGTTCGGTCGTCGCGACCGTCATCGCGACCTGTAGTCCCGCCACCAGGTCGCGTTGCTCACTGGAGCCACTCCACCGCCTTCATCGCGGTACCCTGGTCGCGATGGTGATCGCGATGCTCACTGCCAGAATTTTCACTTTTTCATCGCGAGCCAGTCAACGCGATCTGTGGTCGCGGTGACCAGGTCGCGATACTCACTGTCTGAAAATGTCATTTTTCACCGCGAGCAGCTCATCGCGACCTGTGGTCGCGATGAGGGGTCGTGATACACAATGCCCCATTTTGTCACTCATTTTCTTCGTGCATTATTTCTGGACCGTTCCATCTGGTCCACCTGAAAACCATAAAAATAAACATACTTTTAATTACGTTTTACACCCTCAACTCACAAACATTTTATCCACATATTCAAAATTAATTTTTCGAAATTAAGGATGTTACACGGTCACTGCCTTTGATTGCTCTGGTTGACTTGGGAACTTCCAAGGTACTTGTTGTTGCAAGGCTTCAGCAAGTTGCCCAACTTGTACTTCAATCTTCCTGGTTGATGCCTTCTGTTGCTGAAACATTTGCATCAGCTTGTCAAACTTATCCTCAAGCGATGGTTTGACTTGTTGAGATGAAGGACCAGCCCGTTGATTAAAAGAATTCTGAGCATTTAACTGGTACTGGTTCTGTTGCAATTGTTGAAACCTCTGGGGAAGATTAGCTTGATATTGCCCCTGTTATTGCTGATTATCTCTCCAGGAGAAGTTTAGATGATTTCTCCATCCTGGATTATAATTATTGGAGTAGGGATCATTCCTTTATTGCTGTGGATAGTCATTAAGTGCTTGTATTTGTTCCTGCTCAAACTCTTGACAAGGCTCCCTGGATGGATATGCATCAAATTCGTGCCCATTAACTTCACAGATGGAGCATGCAACATCAGGTCTCTGCCCTCTAGAAGATACTAAACTCTGCACTTGCCTGCTGAGTTCTGTCATTTTCTGAACCATTCTTGGAGTGGTTTTCACCTCATAAACTCCTGGTTTTTTCCCCCGAACACTCTTTTGCTGTGAATTTGCACCCAACTTCTCAAATAGCTAGAATGTCTCTTTCATGGTCTTTTCTGCAATGGCTCCTCCGGCAGCATTATCGACTGTGGCCTGACAATTCAGAGTCAATCCATCGTAGAAAAATTGATTCTGTAGCTCCAAAGGTACCTATGGTGAGGACAATGATTTAACAGCAACTTGTAGCGATCCCAAGCTTTATGAAACGACTCTCCTTCTGCCTAAGTGAAGCAAGCTATCTTGTTTCTTATCTATGCCGTCTTCTGATGGGAATAGAATTTCCCAATGAACTTCTTGTACACTGTTGACCACGTGCAAAGAGACCCTGCTGGTAGAGTCATTAGCCACTGCTTGGCCATATCCTTCATTGTGTATGG
>QUWJ01002178.1:0-21761 GCA_003430845.1 Xanthoceras sorbifolium | reverse complement strand
ATTTTTTTTTAATTAAAGACATCAAGTATATGATGAATAATAAATGTTTAAAAAAAAACTTAGTATTTTGGTTATCTATTTGACTCTATTTTTTTGTGTCATAATTATGTGGTTAAATTCCTAACAATACCTATAAATGATTATTGCTAAATAAAAATTAAATGTTATAGTGAAATTAACTACTAGTTTATTTATAATTTTAAACGTTAATTAAAGTCCACAAAAGTCTATGAAACTTTATAAAAGTCTATGAAAGTATTTTTAATAAAGTCATTAAAAGTCTATCAAATCTATCAAAGTCACTTAAATAAAAGTTTATAAAAGTCTGCGAAAGTCGTTCATAAATCTTACAAAGTTTATAAAAGTCATTAGAAATCTATGATCTCTATAAAAGTCATCACTTAAAAAAAAGTCATTAAAAGTCATTCAAAATCTAAATTGAATACACCTTATGTATAATTAAACTACACTTTTAATAAAATTAGGAATATTATTATTTTCCCTCTGAGGTTTAAAATATATCATTTTATCCCCTGCTTTTAAAATATTCATCATTTTCCTCTTGTCTCCCCCCTACTAAAAAAACTAATTTACCATTAACTCTCAAGTACAAAATATAATTAACTATTAATTTGATAAGGAATATTATTATTTGCCCTCTGAGGTTTAAAAATATCATTTTTCCCATACTTTTAAAATATTCCTTATTCCCTCCCTACATTAAAAAACTAAAATATGCTCCAATATATATATATATATATATATATATATATAATATATATATATGTGTGTGTGTGTGTGTGTGTGTGTGTGTGTGTGTGTGTGTGTGTTAATTTAGTGGATAAAAATGTATCTGCTATGACTTTGATGAAAACTATAAATAACTATCATCCCATTAAATATTTAAATAATAATACTAAACAATTAAATTTATTAAATAAAAAATTTAAAATGTCTCAAATTAAAAAGAATCTGAAAATGTAAAAATAAAATATTTTTCTTCTGATTCATTATCATAAAAAAAAAAATAAATAACAATAAATAAAATCATTTCTGTCTATCCATCGTTATCACTATTTATCCCTAACACCAAACCCTAAGCCAATTATCCATCATCATTGCTATTAATCTCCAATACTAAACCGGAGAACGAGAAATAAACAATAATAAATAAAATATCTTTATCTTCTTATTCATTATCATAAAAAAATAAACAATAAATAAATCATTTCTGTCTGTCCATCGTCATCACTATCTATCCCTAGCACCAAATCCTAAGCCAATTACCTATTATCATTTCTATTCATCTCCAACTAATCCGGAGAAAGAGAAATGATTTTATTTATTATATTTTATATATTTTATATTGTTTTAGAGGTGAATGATGAGGATGATAATAATATGAGGTATTTTAAATTTTTTATTTTTATTAATAAATTTAATGATTTTTATTTTTTATTTAAATTATTAAGAATATAGTTATTTATAGTTTTCATTAAGGGTATATATTTTGAAACATGTATTTTAGTTTTTTTAATTGTAAGGGAAAAATAATAAATATTTTTAAAGTAGGGATAAAATAATATTTTTTTCAAATCTTAGGGGCAAATATAATATTTCTTATCAGATTAATAGTTAATTACCATTTTTTCCTTGAGAGTTAACGGTTAAATTAATTTTTTTAATAGTAGGGGGGAAAATGATGAATATTTTAAAAGCAGGGAGTAAAACGATATATTTTTAAAATGTAGGGGCACAAATTATAATACCTCTTAAAATTATAGGAAATACCTTAAATTAACTCTCTGACGGTTAGTTTTACCCGTTGATCATCAAACGACATAAAATATCTAACTTACCCCTAACCCAAAGTGTCAATTTATAATTTTAAAGTATATTTATTTATTAAAAAAAGAGAAAGAGAGATATGTAGATGGAGCGATCTCTATCTCTAGATCGAGCTCCATTATATGGAGCAATCAGTTACTTTTTTTTTTTTGTGGAATTATTTTACTTGATGAAGATGAAGTTTGTGAAATTAATTATCTTGTGTTTGGTTGTTGATTGTGATGAAGATGAAATTATGAAAAAATTGATGAGTTTGTGATGATATTGGAGATGGAGATGAAGCTGAAGATGGTGGAGTTTTCTGATAATGATGATTGAGAGGAAAAACAAAAGAAGATGATGATTGAGTGAAGTTGATGATGACGACTGATTATGATTGAAGAAAACAAATGAGAAAGAAGATTGGGGGAGATATGGGTTTCTAGATATTTTCCAGAAGCCGCTCATCTTTGGAAGAGAACTGGGCTCGTAGATCTCCTCAAAAAAAAAAAAAAAAAATTATTTCTATACCTTTTTTATAATTTTTTTTATAAAATATGAACCATTGTTATTATATTTTTTAAAAAACTTTTAACTGTAGAATTATTTTATTACCCTTCTTACTACCGATCAACTATTAATACTAATAGTCAATGAGTTAGTCAATTATAATATTTATAATTTTAATAAAAGTGCAGTTTAATTGCACATACACCAAATATCAGGATAATTTATTGCAAGTTGCACATACACCAAAAGTGATAATTAATATATAAATAATTATTGACTTGTTAAATTCTAAATCCACCCGAAACGCCACTAATTAATGTCTAGTGTAATTCACACTATAGGAGGTGATTGGAAATCTACAAATATCAAATGTGATTTCAAGAATATGAAAAAGAAAAAGTACCATATTTGTAACATTGTACTTTATAAAGTTATATTGAATGGTGTATAGCCTTAGTTTAATAGTCTTAAAATTTTGGTTGATAGATCATACAAAGGATTTGGGTAATCTAATTACAATTATAACTATATATAAAAGATATTTCGAAAACTACTCTCTAAATATGTGTTGTACAGGTATACATAAATAATAATTCAATTTCCTCAATAATAAAGGGAGGGAGTTTTCTTTTCAGTTTCCTGTATGTATTCTCTATAGTTTATATTATATTAAAAAAATACATAACTCATACAATTAGGGATTCGTATAGAAATAGGAAAAAGTCCAACAATGTCAGTCAAGGAAAGTGGCATGCATCCTGTCAAATATTGACAATTTACTCACCACTGATAACTCATAATAGATAATTCACCATTGACCGTAGAGTAACTTTGTTGATTGCCAGGTTACTCATAATAGAAAATTGGCCATGTAGTTAATGACTTTGTTGATTTCCAAATCCACTCGAAATACTACTGAGATGCACTAGTGCTAGTGGGCTTCTCTGGTCTGGCACTTGGGTCATGGTGGAATATCTTGAATTGTCTTACAGTCATGGTGGAATATCTGGCAATGGTCTTGGGCTGTGAATTCCACAACATGTTGCACTAGTTCTAGTGGGTTAGACAAGCCATTTGATAGAGATTTCCATCCCTAATATTTGAATTAAGTAATGTTAGACGACATCCCACCATTTGTATTTACTTATCTAATTAATAATATAATAATTTATTATTAAATTTATATTAATAATAATTTATCTCACTTAATATATAAATTTATTTACCAATTAATATTATTAATAGAGAAAAAAAATTATATACAAATTGATGTACAAGGTGACCTTTATAACATTACACATTTGAATTTATTTTCTAGCTATATTGAGATGCGTGCAGGGTTGATTGCGAATTAAGGTAAGAGGAAGGGCAGGGAATAAAAATTAAAAAGGACGAAGAGCGGAGAAAAAAGGCTAACAGATTTGCTTGATTAGGAGAAGTAGGAGCAATAGTAATAAATGGAATTAAATACTGAAATAAAATAAAATAAATGAAACTGATACATTAGCTCAAATCGTACTTGAACACTAATAAATACAAATTGCTTTTTGAAATTTTCTCTCATTTTCATATTTAATGCGTGACATTCAAGGTCTAAATATTGCCAAATTTTTTGTTGAGTAAATAACACATAATCTATCTGAAATTTACCGCTTATTGCAAACGAAAATAATTTTTTAAAAAATTTACATAGACCTCCCTTACGTTAGTAGTTGACTATAGTTGACCGTTAAAGGAGGACAATTTAGTCAATTTCATTTATTTTTAATATTTAAAATCAAATATAATTTTTTAAAAAAAATTTAAAGATAGATCTCTACAAATCAATAAAAAATAAAATTTATAAATAAAATAATTTTAAAAAATTAAAAAAATAATAGATGGATCTTTACCATCCATCTATGAGATGGATGGTGGAGATTCGAAAAAAATAAATAGGAAAATAAAAAAAAAAAAAATCTAAATTTCAACTGTCCAAATCAAAGATGGACGGTTGAGATTTATTTTAAAAAATTGTAGACCACGAAAATGGTAGATGAGTAATCAAGACACTATAACCTGCAAAACCAGAACAAAAGGTGATCGGTAGATCGCTTGGGACACCGGGGTGGTGCCGACCAAGTGTACTCCAATGATCAAGTTAATCAACAATAGATGGTGATAATCAAAATAACGAGATAAAGTATACGAATACTTCCTGACGATTATTATTGGGATAACGAATATCGGAAGTGTGGTAGGACGGTGATCGAGTTGGCCGGAATGCTTTGAATTCTTGAGAATTGATCTACTTGCTGAATGAGTGTATTGCTTTCTAAATTAATAAAAATGCGTGACCTTTTGCCTAGCCTGAAAAGTCCCTTTTTATCTTTCTTTCTTCTCTCCCATTAGTGGCATCCTATCTTTTATTTTGTAAGCTTATTTTTAGGGATCTTTAACTGTTTTTGACTTTAGTTTTCCACTAACCCATTTACTCAGCCTCCATTTTGAATTAATGGACGTTTGGAGTCGAGTTTGGGCTTGGATCACGTTTGCTACTCTTGGATTGGGCCTAGCTTGTCTTGGGCCTTCATATGAGTTCTTGGAAAGAATAGATCTTTATTGGGCTTATAAGTGAGCCTTGTGCTTTGTAAATGTTTTTGGGCTAGTGCTTATTTTTGCCAATACAGTTTGCCCCCAAACTACTTGATTTTTAGGACCGAGTCTATATCAAGAAGTTTGTCATATCTTTCGACCGAGTTTCGATGATATCAAAGGTGACACTAAAAAGGTCAAAAAAAGATGTATATTGACTATGCGTAGTCGAATAAAACCTTGATGGTGCACAAGGAACGATTGGCCATCTACCAAAGAGACCATTAATTATATGCCGTTGATGGAAACCCAAGGTGGCTCAATAAACCATTGAGCGTCGACTGTAGTGAACATCTACTATGTGTATGGTAGATGGGAACTTGAAACGGCTCTAGGAGTCATAGAGTGTTGACTGTGGTGATCTTCTACCATGTGCATGGTAGACTGACCCTTGGGTGGCTCAAAGAGCCATGGAGCATCGACTGTGGTGACCGTCTACCATGTGCATGGTAGACGGACCCTTGATGTGGCTCAAAGAGCCATAGAGCGTCGACTGTGGTGATCGTCTACCATGTGCATGGTAGACGGACCCTTGAGGTGGCTCAAAGATCCATGAAGAGTCGACTAGAGGGGCTATCTACTATGTGCATGGTAGATGGGAACTTGAGATTGCTCTAGTAGCCATGGTACGTCGACTATGGTGATCGTCTACCATGTGCACGGTAGACAGACATCTGAGGTGGCTCAAAGAGATACGAAGTGTTATCCTAAGCGATAATTTTGAGTAGTGAAGTACGAACGCGCGACACATGGCAGCGTTATTTGAGTGTCGAAGTGGTGAAAACGCTTCGTTTCGCATTCTATTAGTTATGAGGTTTCATGTCCAATGGTGGGGCGACATGTCACCTAGGTCTTTTGGTCCTTTATTTTGTTTTTGCCGCCTTTCATCTCTTTAGCCACTTCTTCTTCTTTATTTTCAACTTTTCTTTTCTCTTTCTTCAAAAACTCCATTACCCTTTTTCCTTTTAGAGAGAGAAAGTGTGCATGCTTTCTTCAAGTGGTGCTCATCTAGGTGTTTTTGCAAGGCTTTTCTTCTGCTTTTTCGGTCTCTATCGTCGAATCTTGGTGAGTTTTCCTTTTCTTTACTTTATTTCCTTCAATTTTTGTTTTGATTTTTGGAAGTTCTTGCTTTTTTCTTTGATTTTTCTTTACATGTTCTTGAGATATTCCATGTGAGTTTTGTTTAATCTTTGGATTTTTGATCTCCTTAGATTTAGGCAATGATAGGACTAATTTGTTTATTGGGTTAGTTTGAGTGCTAACACGCGTAGAACGGTCGACCGTTTGATGGTTGCTTTATCGGCGATGGTGAGTGGTTGACCGTGATCCGTCGACCGTATGGTGATTTCTTACGGTCGATGGTCAAATGGTTTAAGAAAAATGAGTCAGCCGCTTAGTGATCTTTACAGTGGACGGCTGCCAGGTTGACATGATTCGTTGACCATTTGGTGATAATTGCGGTCGTTGACTGCTTAATTAACTAATACACGTCGACCGTTTAGTTGTCCTTGCGGTCGATGGTCACTTGGAAACTGAGTGTCAGTTTTGATTCTTTCATTTTACTAACTGAGTACTAACTTTGCTCGACAGATCATAGTGGATGTAGAGCCACGAGAGGTCGAGCCACGAGAAGTCGAGCCATGAGTCTGAAGCAAGTACATCTAGTAGGGTGTATGTTGAGCAGTCGAACGACTCTTGGGACAGTCTATAGCCGAGGGTGCTTTAGTTACTGTAGTTGATGCTTGTGAAGAGCAAGTAGTCGAGGGAGTTCCATGGACTATGTACGATGGGGTTTCTACAACAGTAGTCGCACAGACCGTCATAGGGGCAAAAGTCAAGCAACCTGTACCTTTAGATAGGGAAGTAGGACAATCTGAGTCAAGTAAGTCCTTGGAGTTCCTAATATCTGACCCTTCTAGTAGGCTGACAATAGATGATTTGAAGAGTATAAGGTTTGGTATGGTATACCAGAGTCGGTTGACTTGAGGATACCAAGGCAGGGTGAACGTCCAGACTGGTTGGTCCCTGGGTGGACATGCTTCTATGAGATCGTGTTTAAGATGGGGTTTCAACTGCCTGTACCTACTTTGGATTGACAGCTGTTGGACTATTATGAGCTTGCACTAAGCTAACTTATGCCAAATAGTTAGAGGATATTGTTGGCAGTCGAGCACTTTTAAGAGAAAAAGTCGATTGAATTTGGTTTAACTGATTTATTCTATACATACTCTATCAAGGAGCATGAGAAGGTGAGAGGTAGATATATGTTAGGATTACGGCCGAACAGGGACCACCTCATTACTGAACTTAATACAAATGACCGTTGTTGGAAAGACAAGTACTTCTTCGCTATGGGAGACATGGTTGAGAACCCAATAGAGGGAGTGTCGATGTGTTCATATTGGAGGAGTGCTAGTAGGTGTTAGTTCTGTCGAGCGTTTTTTTATTTGTTTGTTTGTGTAGATATGTGTGATACTAATGTAGTTGACTTTATTCGTTTTTGCAGCATCTATAGCAGGAGCTCAAGCGGTCGAGGGTCTCAATTGTGTGAAGAGGACTAACGTCATACTTTCATACAGTCGAACGGAACGTAGTTGGAAAGTAATTTTGAACGAGTCATCTCTTTGCAGTAGTAGATTGTGGAGGCATTCTGTTCTTAATGAGAAAGGTAACCCTTTCCCTTTAGTCAAACACTTGGTCGAGTTCGCTACTGCTAGGAAAGGTATCAAGTGCTTGTTTGATACAGAATTATTAAGTTCTATAACTGACGACGAGAAAAAGTTCTTAGAAGCCCTTATGTCGAACATTCCCATAGTTCCTACTGTAGCGGAAGCTATAAAGAAGCAACAGGCTAGAAGGAGTCGAGCAAAGGGAACAGTCAAATAACCCAGCCTAAGAAGTGATCCGATAGTCGAAGCATCGCCTGTGCCTTTAGTTGCTCGTGGCAAGGAGGTAGTTGAATTGGGTTCGACTGCTCAAAAAAGGAAGAGAGTTGAAAAGAGTAGTGATGAGGATGGGTCAGTTGCATTCTCCTTTCCGTTAGGTGCGTCCGCTCATTCTGATTTTGGGTTGATCATGCCTCAAGTTGAGCATTTGCTTCTTCCTGAGGATGCTAGTCGTTTGAAGGGAATGGGTCCAAGCAAGGCTGCTGATTGGGCCCTTAGTCAGACTTTTCAGGTAGACTGTCTTGTTTTAAAGTGTGTTTTCTTCTTGCCATGTATTGATTTAATCCTAATTATTTCCTTTTGTTTTAATGTGGTCGCTCGAGGCACAAATTTTTATGAGGAGTGAGCTCATCCAAGCTTTGAGGAAAGTTAGGGAGTTGAAGATGAGCAATACATCTCTGAGAGCCGAAGTCGACCGTATGAATGTAGTAGCCAAAATCTACTAGGCCCAAAATACAAGCGAGGATCCAGCCCAGAAGCTCAAAGTATATTTCAAAGACCAGGCCCAGAAAGTGGTACGACATCCATGTAGTACGACATCCATGTAGTACAACATCCAGGTAGTACGACAACCACTTGATACCCTACACATCCAAGTAGTATCGAGAAACATAACTCAGTCCACGCTTGGGAGAACTCCTACGTCGCACGACATGTTCATCTCAGGATAACATCCAATCATGTAGCATGACATATAATAGTACCTATGTTAAAAAAAACATTATGCCCATATGTCGTACGACATAGAATTTCTTTGGTTCTATGGGAGACTAAATCATGATCTACTTTAAAGACAGACCTATAAAACCATCATTACGATCCAAAACGGTCAAAAGAAGCGTATACAGACCTCCTTGGTGGGAGACAGCAAAAAGAAGTAATGATGAAGTCCCTCAACGGGCAGAAGCATCCATCCCTTATAAATGAAGGATGATTCTCCAAAGACAAAAAAGAAAAAAGAATTAATATCCTAGAGCTATCTACATTCAGACAACAACCTCCGGTCATTGTTCATATTCTCCGATCACCTTCCGACCTTACATCTCCTTCGACTAAGGAGACCTCAATCGCCAAAATAATAGAAAGTATTACTCACTTATCTCCGTTTACGAGCATTCTATACTTATTAGCACTCGCTAACTTGACCGTCGGAGTGACTTTGGCCGGCACCACCCCGGTGTCCCAGACGTCCTGCGGGTCACATGCGTTCTATCTTTGCAGGTTGTAGTGCCCCGTGTCCCCGAGCGATTTTTGAGGACTACATGAAGGAGTCTAATTAGGAGGCTAAGAAGACTACAGCCGAAGCGTCTACCAAGGCTTCGGTGTTAGGGGATAAGAACATTAGCCTTAAGGGAGAAGTCGAGAAGTTGAAGGGATTGGTTGAAAGATTAACAGTTTAGCTAAAAGAGAAGATTGACAGTTCAGCTGAAAGAGAAGATTAAAGAATTTGAGGAGTTGGTCGAGAGGTACAACACTATTGCTTGTGACGCATTTCTTCAGACTAGGGTAGACCTGATGCGTGAATTTAAGGAGGGAAAGTCGAGCGGATGGGATCCTGATGCAGAGATTGAGGCCTTGGAGACTTATCTGAAGGTGAATAAGGGTGATGCCCTTGCCCAGGATGTAGGTGTTAAGGCTAATCTACCTGTAGGCTCGACCGACCTACTAGCTTCCGATTTGGGTCTGGGTGATGATGAGATAGTCGACGATACTTAAAAGACTACCTCGAATGTTTAAGCTTTAGTAGATGGAATTTGTATTTCGTTTTGTTGAACTTTGATGTGTTGTATTTTTGTTAACAAACATTTTAGATGTTGCTTTTGTCCTTAGGGGGTTGGATTTGCAGACGGTCTATCGCTTTTGGAATGTATGATTGCTTCTTTTCCATACTTAGTAAGTTCTGCAACGTTTTCTCTGTATGACTTTGTGATATGCAGTCGACTGGTTGAATGTTTTATCTTTTCGAATTCCATTGTTACACGATTAGTAGAGAAACATCTTGTTGATGAAATATGGAACATGTCGTAGTCGAGCGACACATGGTTTAGTATTCAAACTTGTGTTGAATGATAGTGGATATCATGGTAGAGTCATGGATTTGACTTGGTCGAGTGACAAGTGTAAAAAGAGTATGATTACCAATTGGAAAGTTTATTGGAATAATATTATCTACATATTAATCGATTGAGTCGAGTGCTAAGTGCATGACTTAGTTAAATAAAATACAATAGAAATAAGGTCGACGTGACCCAGAAACTTGTGTTGTTTGGTAAGTCTTGGAGACTTTATTGGTTGAACGAGTCGAGTAGACGTCGCAACATGTGTTGAGTGATTTTATCTCGTGCTTATAGTCGAGGTGGTCGATCGAACTTGTGGTAGAGTAGACCGACTGAGGATTGAGAAATAGTAATGATATTGCCCCCAGTTTAAGTATGGTTCCTTTGGTTTCACACTTGAACTTCTTGTCAGACAGTCGAGCGTGGCTCGTTTGACCCTTGAGTGCAGGGTTGATTAGTCGAATAATGAGTTTTGAGCTTGAGTTGTGGTTGATGAGAACAAGTTCCTTGAATGTGGGATGGGCGTGCTACATCAACCTGCATAGAAAAGGGTTAGGGATGGCCATTGGGTTTGCCAACGGCCCTCCGATGCCTAAGTCAATTTCATTTTATTCAAGTTAAAAAAATAAAAATTTAGAGACAAGGGTTTTAGAAATGATACAGTTTGAGATGGATGGCGTTCCAGTTGTTGTTGATATCTCGGTCATTCATGCATCGTAGCTTGTATGCACCTTGTCCAACTACTTTAGTGATTTGGTAGGGACCTTCCCATGTAGGTCTAAGTTTGCCTGCTCTTGGTTCCTTAGTCTCTTGGAAGTCTCGTCATAGGACCCAATCACCTATCTTGAAGGTTCGAACACGGAGGTTCTTATTGTAGTGTCGAGCGATCCTTTGTTGGTAGATCGCGAGCTGTAGTAGAGCTCTGTCTCTCCTTTCGTCGATGGTGTCGAGCTCTCTTGTTAATTCTTGGTTGTTTTGTTCCTCAATCGTGTGATTGAAACGGTAGGTGGGAAAGTTTACTTCTGTTGGAATGACAGCTTCAGCTCCGTATGCAAGTGAGAATGGTGTTTTCCAAGTCGAAGTCCTAACTGTAGTACGGTAGGACCACAAGACATCGGGTAGTTCGTCTGCCCATTTGCTCTTGCATTGGTCGAGTCGTTTCTTAAGGGTAGTGACAATCGTTTTATTGGTCGACTTAGCTTGACCATTAGCTTAAGGATAACGTGAGGTGTAGCTTAGCTTGATGCCCCACTTATTGTAGAAATCTTGAAAGTCGTAAGAGATGAACTGAGGTTCGTTGTCTGTGACGATCTTTCGGTATACCTGTAGCACCCCCCGACCCGATCCAGGCGGACCGATCCGGGGCGCGCTACTCGGACTTTCACATCTTTTCCAAAACTTCATTTTTTTTTCATTTTAAAATCGTTATGAGCCCATAAAACATTTTAAACTTTTTACGAAAATCCGGCAGAGTGCCGTTTGTTTTTCGGACTTTCCAAAAACCTGCTTTTACACAATCAATTCAAAAACAATTCTCATTTCACAAACACTTCTATCACTTTCAATCAGTTGCGCACTCTGCCGTTTAGTGCGACTTTCACAAATAGTTTATAAATAATAACAAATCAAACTTTACTATTTACATTTAAATAATAAAGACAGTAATCATAAATAATTAATTACAAAACGTTTTACAAAACTTATTTACAAATTCCCTGTATATGCATGCTTTCCGAATCTATATACACATAACAAAAATATAGCTACCCAACTGTACGATCCTGTGACTCGGTCTGCAACTTGCTCCTCCTTCAATCTCTAGCCTCCTCTGGATTCCTGGTACCTACGCGTTAGAAACAAACTAACGCGCTAAGCATAAAGCTTAGTGGGTGTACTAAAAACTCAATTAAATAAACTACAATACAATTAGTCTTTAAAGAGAAATAAACCACAAGATAAACATTTTCATCACTAATCGATTTCAAAACAATTGAATTTCCAAAATTAAATCATTAAACAATTTCAATTTCTCGAAGTACAATAATAAAATCAACATAAGAATTCGATCAATAAAATCATTCGATTCACTTTCAATTCTATCAATTTGGCCCACTAGAATACTAAACATATACGGACTGGAATATGGGTCAAGCTCCCAACCCCCAGAACGAATTCTGAGGAGGTACGTGTCTCCCAACTCTAGGACCGTGGGTACGGAACCTAGAGAGGTACATAGCTCCCTATCCCAGGAACGAATCCTTGGGAAGGTACATTAACTCCCAACCCCCGGGACGAATCCCGAGGAGGTACGTATCTCCCAGCCTCTGGACGAATCCAAGAGGAGGTACATCAATATCATCAATATCAATCAATCAATATCGGCGCAGTACTGCTCAATAAAAACCCAGCTGGTATACCAACCTCCTATATCCACTTCTATGTCTACGTATCCTAGGGCCGTTTCGATAAACCAAATTCACAATCAATTTCGCAATAATTACTCAATAATCGATAATCATTCAATAGTCATATAAATCACATAATAAACTTCAAGAAATATGAACAATATTCACATACAAGTCTAAATCAACTGTTTAAAACGAAATCGGAAATATTCGAAACACAAACAAATGCGATCTCGTATAAAATCTTTCCATAATCAACCATAAGTATATCAATCATCAATTTTTACACATCGAAAATCGAAATCGAAAACATTTAACAAAATCAAAATCGAAAACAAATAACGAAATCGAAATCGGAAACAATTAACGAAATCGAAATCTAAACGAAAACGAGAAACGTAACGAAAATAAAAACGTAAACGATAACGAAATGCTTTTCGTAACGATTTCGAAAAACAACGTACACCTACCTCGAATCCGTATTTTTCGTTCGTAAACCGCGGTTCCACGATTTCGTTTTCCTTTCCCTTTCCTTTCTCCTCTTCCTCTTTTTCTTTTCTTTTCTTCTTCTTCTTCTTTCTTCTTCTTCTTTTTTTCTCTTCTCTCCTTTTCTCTCGGTCACTCTCTCTTCTCTTTTCTGTTTCTGTTTTCTCTAGCTTCTGCGAGAAGCTTCTCTTTTTTTTATATTTTTTTCGCCATCGCGACCGCCGTCGCGACCTGTGGTCGCGGCACCAGGTCGCGGCACTCACTGGAGTGCGCGCACCGCCTTCGTCGCGAGCGCGTCCTGGTCGCGCGACTGGTCGCGTTGCTCTCTGCCAGGTTTTGCCATTTTCATCGCGAGCAAGCCAGCGCGACCTGTGGTCGCGGTGACTGGTCGCGGTACTCACTGCCAGATTTTTTTTTTTTGCGTTTTTCACCGCGAGCGAGCTGTCGCGACCTGTGGTCGCGGTGACCAGGTCGCGATGCTCTCTGGTCCAGTTTTCCAATTTTTCATTTTTCATTCATTTTTCACTATTCAATTCGGTCCGCTGGAAATCATAAAATAACCATACATTTAATTACATTTACACCCCCTCAAATAGTAAAAATTTATTTTTCACATATTTCATATATCAAAAATTCATCACCCGAAATCCGGGATGTTACAATACCGTAGCAGCATATGACATTCTTCTAAATAAAGCTCTTAACTTCTGCATCTTTATCCTTTTGGTAAGCTCATGACTCGACCCACTTTGTGAAGTAATCTGTTACTGCAAGCATGAACACACGTCCACCTAATGCGATAAGTATTTTCCCTACTATGTCCATCCCCCATTTCATGAAGGGCTATAGAGAAGTGATTGGCTAGAGTTGTTTTGGTGGTAGATGGGAGACTTGGGCGAAATATTGACATGGGTCACACTTATTCACATACGCGTGTGAGTCTGATCTCATGGTAGGCCAGTAGTAGCCGGCTGTGAGTGCTCGATTTGCTAACCTTCTACCACTTGAGTGGTTTCCACATTTGCCTTCATGTAGACCCTTGAGTATTTGTTGTGCTTTAGTCGAGTCGACGCACTTGAGGCAGGGTCCAAAATATGCTTTTGTAGAGCTTTCCTTCGATCACTGAGAACCTTACAGCTTTGACTTTAACTTTACGTGCCTCATTACGGTCGGATAGTAGACTGTCGTTGACTAGGTAGTTAACTATGGGCGTCATCCACGTATGTTCGACTGCGATCGGCAAGGTTTCTTCCTCTGTTTACTTCCATACGGCTGGCCATTGAACAAAGACCATAGGGATGGTTTGCTCGTTGTTTGTGTCGAGTGCTAACCCAAGGTTAGCTAAGGCATCTGCATGAGAATTCTCTGATTGAAGGACTTGGTCGATGCTGAACGAGTCGAAAGTTGCTTGTAGTTGTTTCACAAGGGTGAGGTAGGCAGTGATCTTCATGTCTCTAGCTTGGTAAGCCCCTTGCAACTGTCTGACAATTAGTTGAGAGTCGCTTCGGACCTTGAGTCGTTTGATCTTCATGTCTTTGGCTAAGGTTATACCTGCTATGAGAGCTTCATACTCGGCTTCGTTATTTGTTGTTTTGAATCTGCATCGGATGGATCGTTCCAACACATGTCCATCAGGTGAAGTGAGGACTATGCCGAGCCCACTACTTTTGGCGTTGCTTGATCTATCGACCGCGAGAGTCCACTCTCCTTCTGTAGAAATCGCCCTGTCAAGGTGAGAAGTTGTTTCTCAACTTCAAGACATGTACCTAGTATGAAGTCGGCGTTGAAGTCGGCCAATACTTGAGACTTGATCGCCGTCCTAGGTTGGTAGTTGATGTCGTGCTCACTTAGTTCTACAGCCCACTTGACTAGTCGATCGGAACAAATCGGGTTTGTGTAGAATGCTTTTCAATGGGAAGGTAGTCAATACCTTAATGGTATAACATTGGAAGTATGGCCTTAGCTTCCGTGCAGTCGTGAGTAGTGCAAGGGGCCAATTTTTCTAGTTGACTGTAGTGTGTCTTTGTATTGAGCAATGACTTGCTCACGTAGTAGACCGATAGTTGCTTGTCATCTTTTTCCATAATCAGTACTGCGCTGACTGCCATTTCTGATACTGCTCGGTAGAGTAGTAACGTTTCGCCATATTTAGGTTTAGAGAGTAGCGGAGGGTTGGCTAAGTAATGTTTGATATTTTGGAAGGCTTTCTCACAGGGTTGAGTCCACTCAAAGTTCTTGTTCTTCCGTAGAGTGTCGAAGAAAGGTCGATATCGTTCGAATGACTTTAATATGAAGCGGTTGAGTACTGCGAGTCGATCCGGTCAGCTTTTGGACATCGTTGATGCTCCTTGGAGATAGTAGACCCATGACTGATTGGATCTGATCAGGGTTAGCTTTGATGCCTCTCTTGGTTACGAGGTACCTAAGAATTTTCCGGATGAGACTCTAAAGGAACACTTGGTAGGGTTGAGTTTCATGTTGTTGGTGTCGATCATGTCGAACAATTGTTGTAGATGGTCGAGGTGTTGTTCTGCTATGAGTGACTTCACAAGCATATTGTCGATGTAGACCTCCATGGTTTGCCCTAGCATCTTGGTGAACATTTTGTTGACTACGTCTGGTAGGTTGCCCTAGCGTTTTTGAGTCCAAAGGACATCATTTTGTAGCAAACGATTCCTCGTTCTGTGATGAAGGCGGTCTTCTCTTGGTCGTCGGGATGCATTAGGATTTGGTTGTAGCCTGAGAATGCATCTATGAAGCTTAGTATGTCATGATCAGCTGTGGCATCTACCATCATGTCGATGTGTGCTAGAGGGAATGAGTCTTTCGGGCAAGCCTTATTCAAATCGGTAAAGTCTATACAGACTCGCTACTTCCCATTTTTATTCTTCACGACCACAATGTTAGCTAACCAATCAGGGTAGCTGACCTCCTTAATTGATCCGATGTCGATGAGCTTTTGAATCTCATCATTAATCACCTTGTTGAGTTCGGGCATGAACTTTCGTCGCTTTTGTTTCACGAGAGGGTAGTTTTGAGTCTACTTACAATTTGTGGACCATTACCTCTGGGCTAATGCCTGTCATATCCACGTGTGACCAAGCGAAGCTATTATGTCGTTTTGATAGAAACTCGATGAGTCTGGCTATGATATCTAGAGGTAGCCCCGATCCTATACTAACCTTGTGGTCGAGGTAGTCTGGGTATATAGACACCTCGTCGAATTCATCCATCTCGGGTTTATCCTTGTCGATCGTCGTGGTCGAGTTTGTAGTTTTTATAAACCAGCAGGCTTAACTTTCAATGTGTTTTGGTAGCAGTCCCATGACGTCTTCTGTTGACCTTGGATTTCTCGGACTCCCCATTTTGTAGGGAATCATATCACATTATGATAAGTCGGAGGGATTGCTCTCATCTTGTGGATCCATGGTCGACCCCTGATAATGTTGTATAATGAGGGACAGTCGAGCACCATGAATCTTGTGTTCAAGTTGACACCTTCTGCGTAGACTGGTAGAAAAATCTCACCTATGGTGCTTTTGTGTTCAACCGCTGAAGCCTACCAAGATGGTCGAGTGATGAGTGATGTTGGTTTCATCGACTTGCATTTTCTCTCAATGCATAAAGAAATAAGACATTGGTCGAGCTATCGTTGTCTACTAGAATCCTCTTAATTAAATAATTTGCTACTAACAAGGAGATTACTATAGAATCACGATGGGGATTAAGTAGATCAGCATACTCACCGCTGTTAAAGCTGATTGCTTGGTAGAGTGATGCATCGGTAGGGCGACGTGTTCGAATATCTAAGTTTAGAGGTTGTCAAGCGTGATGTTTGGCCTCAGAGAATTTGACATCACTAACCTCGGATCCTTCGAAGATTACATTGATTGTCCTTTCAGGACGAGGGGGTTCTGCAGGAGGTGTTGCTCGACCATCACGTTGTTTATCGTCGCGTAGAGCGATGGTGTTCTTCCCCTTGTCGGTCAAGAATTCTTTGAGATGTCCCCACTTGAGTAGCTCTGCTACTTCTAATCGAAGGGCAATACAATCTTCCGTTCGATGACCATGGTCGCCATGGAACTCACACAACTTCGAACTATCTCTTTAATTATGAGGGCTTTTGATCTTTGCTGGCCATCTAACTGAGCCTCCCATGCCCTTGAGGATTGCAATAACTTTCTCCGGTTTGATTGAAAGGTTGTACTCTGGCAATCTGTTTTTGAGTTGGTCAACAGGTCGAGTTGATCGATTGGTAGGACGTCGACTGTCTCAGCTTCTGCCATCTTAGCGGTCCGTGGTAGGGTAAAGTTCGGGCCTTCGTTAGCCAGATCGTCGTTCGACTCTGCTATTGTGCTTGTTGTCACTCCTATTTGATCTGGTGGGCTGGTAGTTCACTTTATCTTCCTCTCATTTGATCTAAGCGCACGCCTTGGCTAAGACGTCTTCCATCGTCATGCATGGGTACTTGGTCAACTCCTTGTACAGGTCAGAGTCGTGCAATAAACCCTAACGGAAGGCTGAGATTGCTGTCCAAGGGTTACAATGAGGGATAAACACCTTCTCTTTGTTAAAGCGCCCTACATAGTCCCGTAGACGTTCTCCGCTCCTCTTGTTGATAGTGTAGAGGTCGTCCGACTGTTTCTCTAACTTCCTACTGCTGGCGAATTGCTCTATGAAGGTGTCGGTTAGTTGAGCAAATGAGCTGATTTAAACATTTGGTAGATTGGTATACCATTGGAGTGCTGGTCCAACGAGGCTCGACCCAAAGCCCTTGCACATGCACACCTCCCTAAGGTCGCGTAAGATAGCAGCCGTGAACATTCGCTGATGATATTGGGCTATATGGTCAACCGGGTCAGTCGTTCCGTCGTAGTGCTTCCTATTGGGAAAGTTAAACTTGCTGGGCATCTCGACCAAGGTTATTGTGTCTACGAATGGTGAATCCGCGAAGCTGTTGGCCGCACTCTTCTTTATTGGAGCAGACTATTCTAGGAATGCGTGGATAAGTGCCTCTATTTCAGTGAACTTACGAGCAAAATCAGGGTTAGCAAATATAAGGTTCGAGCTTACCATCTCTAAGTTGGAGGGGGTTGACTGCGAAGGAGTCGACTGCATTCCCAGTGGCATAGTCGATGGTCGAGCCACACCAGCATCGGTAGAGGTAGACACCATTTGAACGTCTTGGGCGGCTTGGGGTAGAACATTCCCCTGACTGGTTGTCACCCCTTGTTGGGGGTTTGACTGTTGGGGCGTGACATGGTCGACGGGCGCTACCATAGGTTGTGAGCCTTGCTCTCCATTAATTTGGACAGGATCGAGGTCGCTCGTTATCATACCCTCGGTCCTCCGGTCGAACGGTAGAATATGGTGAAGCTAGTGCCAAGGGGGCGAACAGAGTGTTGTGAGAAGTTGATGGGTTCCCATATGTTCGAGCAAGTCGAGAGGGGAATGAATCTTTCCTTAAAGCTCTTGGTTCTCCACTCTAACCATTTGGTTCTCCTCCTCAAGTGATTGGAGTCGTTGGGTGTTCTCATTCATTTGGGTGATGAGAACCTGAGTCGAGCCTCCATCGCGCTAATGAGCTGAATCATCAGTCATCGTAGTTGAATCGGTAGAGCTCTAGTTTTGCTCGTTCAACGATTGTCATGCCTCACGGTGGGCGCCAAATTGTAGACCACGAAAAAGGTATATGAGTAATCGGGGCACTACAACCTTCAAATCAAACAAAAGGTGATCGGTAAATTGCTTGGGACACTGGGGTGGTGCCGGTCAAGCACACTTCAACGATCAAGTTAGTCAACAGTAGATGGTGATAATCAAAATAACGAGATAGATTATACGAATACTTTCTGATGATTATTATTGGGATAACGGATATCGAAAATGTGGTAGGACGGTGATTGGAGTTAGCCGGAATGCTTTGAATTCCTGAGAATTGATTCACTTGTTGAATTAGTGTATTGCTTTCTAAGTTAATAAAAATGCGTGACCTTTTGCCCAGCCTGAAAAGTCCCTTTTTATCTTTCTTTCTTCTCAATAATTATATTATTATTAGTAGTTAAACGAGAAATGCTAAATAAATTTTTGGTTATATCAGGGACATGTAAAATATGTTTGAGGTTCAAAATAGACGTAGGTGTGTGTAATTTAGAATGACCTGTGTGTGTAATATTGAGAGAACTACTATCACCACTGACAAGTTTTTTTCTTAACACTATAATCAGATTTTACCGTGAGATTGCTCAAATCATTGGTTATATGATTTGTTGCACCACTATCCGCAAACCCAAGCTTGGTTGCGTCTTCGTCCAAGTCTTCATCCAAGTCTCTTTTTCCTTCATTTGTTACTCAAAATAAAATTTGGCACCTACATTTGGGCCACCCGTCCAGTAATGCACTGTCTCTTATTTTGAAGACTTGTAATGAAAAGTTTTTATTTAATAAATTATTTGATTTTTACCATGCTTGTCAACTTGGAAAAAATCATGCTTTGCCCTTTTCATTGTCTATGACTAAAACATGCTCATCCCTTGAATTAATTGATACTGATCTTTGGAGTCCTGCACCTGTTTTTTCTACTAATGATTTTCGATTTTATATTCATTTTGTTGATGACTTTACGCGCTTTACGTGGATTTATCCTTTCAAGTTTAAGTCTTATGCTTTAAAATGTTTTATTCAATTTAAATCTTTGGCTGAAAATAAATTTGATAAAAAAATTAAAATTGTTCAAAGTGATTGGGGGTGAATATCGTTCTTTTGAAACATTCTTTCCCAAAATGGAATTGAGTTTCGTCATCCTTGTCCCCATGTTCATGAGCAAAACAGAAAGTCCGAGCGAAAACATCGACATATTGTTGAACTCGGTCTCACCTTACTTGCTCAGGCATCCTTACCATTAAAATTTTGGTGGGAGTCGTTTTCTACTGCAGTTTTTCTTATTAATCGTTTCCCAACATCTGTTCTTCAGGGACTTTCACCTTGGGAAAAACTTTTTAATTCTCCACCAATTTATTCCTCTCTTCGTGTGTTTGATAGTGCTTGTTATCCCTATATTCGACCCTAGAACAAAAATAAGTTTCATTTTCATTCATGTAAATGTACTTTTCTTTGATATAGTGATTTACATAAAGGGTGTCAGCGTTTGAGTCCTTCAGGTCGTATATGTGACACCCCTGACCCGACCCGACCGGACCGACCCAGGGAGCGCTACCCGATTTTCAAAACTTTCTAAATTCATATATACATTTCAAAATCATCGTAAGCCCATAAAACAATTTTCGACTCGTTGGAAACCATAGAGTTTATTATTTTAAAAATCAATTTTCAAACCATTGGAAAAACCACAAAATTTAAAGTTTTAAAACTAGTTTCAAGTGAGCCCAATCAATAAACTTTTTACAAAAATTCGGCAGAGTTCCGTTTGTTTTTCGGATTTTCCAAAATCTGCTTTTACACAAATCAATTCAAATGCAATTCTCAACAACACTTCTATAATATTTTCAAACAGTTGCGCACTCTGCCGTTTAGTGCGACTTACCATCACAATTTATAAAATAAAACAATTCAAAAATCAATATTTACAAATATTCTGAAAACAAAAATCAAGAATCAGAAATAATTAATTACAGAGCTTCATTACAAAACATATTTACAGACTCACTGTATATGCATGCTTACAATATATTATATATATAACAATAGAACTACCTAACTGTAGTAATTCTGTGACTCGGTCTGCAATTCTTTCTTCCTTCAGTCTTTAGCTTCTTCCGAATTCCTGGTACCTACGCGTTAGAAACAAAACTAACGCGCTAAGCATAAAGCTTAGTAAGTGTACTATAAACTCAAATATGGAAAATCATAAATAACTTGTAATGAGAAACAAATCACAATATATATATATATATATATATATATATATATTTCAATTCGAATCAGTTATAAAATCAATTTAACTTCCAAATAACCATAAACAGTCTTAATCATTTTCATTTCAACAATAAGATCAATGTATAATATCAGTCGATAAAGCTATTCAATTCATTTCTCAATTCACTTCAAATCTGGCCCGCTAGAATACTCAACATACTCGGACTGGAATATGGGTCAAACTCCCAACCCCCAGGACGAATCCTGAGGAGGTACGTGTCTCCCTACTCTAGGACCATGGGTACGGAACCTAGAGAGGTACATAACTCCCTATCCCAGGAACGAATCATTGGGAAGGTACATGACTCCCAACCCCCAGGACAAATCCTGAGGAGGTACGTATCTCCCAGCCTCTGGACGAATCCAAGAGGAGGTACATCAGAATCATCAATATCAATCAGTATCGGCGCAGTACTGCTCAGTAAAACCCAGCTGGTATACCAACCTCCTATATCCATTTCTATGTCTAAGTATCCTAGGGTCATTTCCAATAAACTATATTCACAATCAATTTCGTAATAGTTAATCAATAACCGATAATGACTCAATAACATATAAGTCACATAGTATTCTTCAAGAATCATACTCAATAATTTTACGAAAATCTCAATCAATTATTTTTAACGAAATCGAAATGTTCGAAACGAAATCGAAATACGATCTATCACAAAATCAGTCCAAAATCAACAATAAAGACATCAAACATCAATTTTTTTTCCTATACAATAAACAATTTTCATACGAAAATCGAATGCGAGAAATCTCTACGAAATCGAAAACGAAAACGAAAACAAAAAACGAAAACGAGAATGAAAGCGAAAACGAAAACGAAAACGAAAACGAAATATTTTTCGTAAAGATTCCGAAAACGAAAGTACACCAACCTCGATACCGTTTTTTGTTCGAGAAGTCGCGGTTCTACGATTTCCTTTTCCTTCCCTTTCCTTTTTCTCTTCACTTTT
>QUWJ01000097.1:0-21844 GCA_003430845.1 Xanthoceras sorbifolium | reverse complement strand
TATTAAGTTTTCCATTGCCTACAGATCATGAATATAAATGAAAATAACAACAAAAAAAGTGCTTCCGCAAACATAGCATGTTATATTATTTCTAGACAAACTAATCAAAATGATTAAATTCGGAACTGTTAACTTTCTGCCAACAGTGAACTATGTAAGTTCGAGCTATGAAAGCAACCATGTCGAGAATAGATTAAGATTTTTTGGTTCGAAAATTGTCACTGCGGACAGTTCAACCATTGAAGATAGCTCCTTAATGATAATTAATTGGTTAGGTTTAGACCTCAATCTAAGAAAATTATTTTATCTTTGAAAGGAATCTTCTCACAATTATTTTCATGATAATTGTCTTCATTTGAACTGTTCACTACTACTAGACCTCTGCTGAGAACTTGAAACAAGATCCCAAAGCATATAAATGGAAATTACTGCAGACAAGTGGAAAATTCTAACCTTTTTCTTCTCGGACGGAGAGTAGCAGATCTATTTTCATGAATCACAAAGCCTAATACTATCAATAAAGCTGGTGGTATTGCCAATAGACCCAATGATACCTGTAAATTTGAAGAAGAAATATTTTGTTATTGAGAAAAGAAGGAATTCTAATTGAACAAACAAACTTTTTGTGCTATTCTTCAAAGCTGACCTGAGGTCCAAGATGGTGAACAAAGAAGCCACTGGCGGAGTAGCCAATCAAAGAACCAGCAGAGGAGCAGAACCCACAAAGACTCTGCATATCCGAAGCCAGTGACCGAAACTCGATGCTGTTTCTTGCAATACAAGCATCAATTGTCACATCCGCAATGGCAACCCCAGCTGCGATCCCAATGAAGCAGGCCAAGGCCACAACAATTGGTAACTTCCCAAGACAACCATCAAAGCCGAGACACACCCTAGAACACCAGCAACCACGAAATATGGCCTTCTATGATATCCCTTGATTGGAAAGACATCAGTGAAGAGACCCCAGATGGGTTTCATCACCCAAGGTATGTAATACAAGCCTATGTAGACTTGCACCATTGAAGGCTGGACTTTTTGGACATCTTTCCAGTAGTAGTCAGTAACCACTCTGAAGAAAGATCCGGAGAAGCCCTGGCTGAGGCCGTACACGAGGACTATGCCAAATATGAAAGATGGGTTCAGCTGGGAAGACAGCATTTGCAGCCATTGAAAGGGCTCAAGAAGCAGCAGGAGAGAGCGTGAGAGGAGGTTGGTTGCTGTTCTTTTACAGGGTTGTTCTGGTGGTGAGTGACTGTCCTCCTGTTTTTGGTTTGAACTGGGTTTGAAGGAATTGATGAGTGGTCTCTCCTCCACTTCTTGGTCTTCCACAGAATCCATTTTTTTTTTTTTTTTTTTTGGAACCCCCTCAGAAGAAGACCATTTTGATCTTGCCAATGAAAGTTCAAATGAAATGGTAATGGAAAAGGGCAAAGTCTTTGACTTCAAAATGTTGAAGTTGGCAGCCACTTCAAGATCTTGACTTTGTTGAAAAATATTGTATTGTAGGCTCCAACTCCAAGAAGAGTTGGGCTTAGGCAACGAAATGACGAATGATGACGACTTATCACATCTGCTCACGTGCTCACATCTTTCACCATTTTCATCCCAAGTATCAAGATAGGCCCATCCACGAATTTATACGCCCAACACATTCAAATCTTATAATATAATTATAGAAGTTAATCATTCACCAACGTTAAAATTAGAGCTAATTGCACTCACAACCCCTGAGGTTTGGCCAACTACAGTTAAAATCAACTTTATCGTTTATTAACAATGACACCCCCTTGACTTTAGTCAAAGTGAACAGTGTCAGGGGTATTTTCGTCTTTTTCAATTTTTAATTTTATTTTATTAAATAATAAATCAAAAAATTAAAATAAAATAATAAAATTATTTAAAAATTAATAAAAATAAAAAATTAATTAATTTAAATCCATTTTCCAGATCGAATCTCAACCGTCCATCAAGATTAATGAAGGGTTGAGATTCAATCTGAAAATGGATCCAAAAAAAAAAAAAAAAAAAAAAAATTTTGGATCTTCGAAGAACCCAATCTGGGTTCTTCGAAGAACCCAGAGAGGGTTCTTCGATCTCTGGGTTCAGATCGAAGAACCCTTCTGGGTTCTTCGATCGAACCCATCTGGGTTCTTCGATCGAACCCAGATGGGTTCGATCGAAGAACCCAGAAGAACCCAGTTTCTGGGTTCTTCGATCGAACCCAGATGGGTCGATCGAAGAACCCTCTGGGTTCTTCGAACGAAGAACCATGGTTCGATGGTTCTTCGTTCGAAGAACCCAGAGGGTTCTTCGATCGAACCCATCTGGGTTCGATCGAAGAACCCAGTTTTCTGGGTTCTTCGAAGAACCCAGAAACTGGGTTCTTCGAAGAACCCAGTTGGGTTCTTCGATCGAACCCATCTGGGTTCGATCGAAGACCCAGATGGGTTCGATCGAAGAACCCAGAAGGGTTCTTCGATCTGAACCCAGAGATCGAAGAACCCTCTCTGGGTTCTTCGATGGGTTCTTCGAAGAACCCAGATTGGGTTCTTCGAAGATCCAAAATTTTTTTTTTTTTTTTTTTTTTTTTTTTTTTGGATCCATTTTCAGATTGAATCTCAACCCTTCATTAATCTTGATGGACGGTTGAGATTCGATCTGGAAAATGGATTTAAATTAATTAATTTTTTATTTTTTATTAATTTTTAAATAATTTTATTATTTTATTTTAATTTTTTGATTTATTATTTAATAAATAAAATTAAAAATTGAAAAAGACGAAAATGTCCCTGACACTGTTCACTTTGACTAAAGTCAAGGGGGTCATTGTTAATAAACGATAAAGTTGATTTTACCTGTAGTTGGCCAAACCTCAGGGGTGTGAGTGCAATTAGCTCTAAAAATTATCTCAAAACAAAATAATGTTCTGAGTTATAATGCAAATGTTGGAAATCAATGTTAATGTTTCCACTTATGTTAATTTGGTAAGGTAAGATTTGATGATGTTGAAGTTTCAAGGGAAGAACATGGTTAGAAATAGAAACCAAGAAGATGATGGGTTTGTATCAGCCGACAGATTGGAACAAGTTGTGACAAAATGTTTATTCTTTTCCAGTGTGTTAAGTTTCCATCGGGTCTCCTCTAGGGTCTCTTTTTCCTTAAAATATTTGGACGAGGCATCTTTCACATGGGATACAGAAGAAGCAAAGTGATGTTCGTTCTGGTCAAGAAAGATAATGTCTTAGTTGACTACACTTTACCACTGCAATTACAGCAGCAACATCATAGAAAGTAGAAACAAAGACCGTCTCGAACCAAGTGACAACATACTGTTACACAAGAATGCAACTAAATGGCAGATGACAAGTTTAAAGAGTTGGTTTATATGCCGACGATACAGGGCAGAAACCGTAACCGTGGGTGTCGATTGGAACAGACAGCTCAAGCCAAGCCATAAATTTAACCATTGAGATCAGCGGAACCAGAAAGCCAGGCTTGAGGGGAAGGATGAACTCCAACTCAGAAGTCCATAAATGTGATTACATACAACAAAAGCTAAAGCTCAACAGACTGCCCATGGCCGTTTTGAAAAAGGCTCAAAGGTAGGGCAGAGCCTAAACAAAGAACTTTAAAATCCAGCCCTCAAGCGCGGTTGGGCTTAAAAATTAGAAACTGACCTGAGCACCTGACCCAACCCAACCCCACCCATTTGACATTTCTGGTACACGGTGACTACCGATGGAAATGCTTTAAAGCAAAGAAAAGTCAGGCCCTTTGCCCTCTGGAGATGACCGGCACCAGAAAGATATGCAGAAAATGAACAATGAACACAACTTTAAATATGGATGACTTGGACTATTATGTTACAAAGTACAATTTATGTGTGTGATGCTTGGTTCACAGATCTATTATGTTACACAAGTTTAAATATGTGTGTCACGGATCAATAGATGTACATGCTCAGCTCAAAATTCATGCCGCGAGAAGCTTCTGGAGGTCCTTCTGCAAGAAATGTAGAGGTAAATCAAATTACTAACTTTATAAGAACTTCATTTTTATTCTTTAAAGCAATTTGCTTCATTAGGATTATCATAAAAATATATACACACCAAAGTTCTATACAAAGGGTTCAACAGTTTCAGCCAAGTACTCTTGTATTAGCATTCCATGCACTGATTTATCAGAAATGTTAACATGTCCCCACTATTGTGGTAGCGCAACGATAAAGCCTATAAAACTTCTAAGCTCAAGAAGCAATAATAATTAAAAAGAATTATTCGATTCAAGCATTTTCCGCATCCTGAATTTTGATCGAGAATCATACCTCGATTTGGAAAGGTGATGTTGTTGGTGCATATCTCTCCACAACTTTACCATTTTTGTCCACCAAGAACTTCTCAAAGTTCCACTTGATCAGGTCACCCAAAAACCCTCCTGCACTCGACTTCAAAAACTGGTACACTGGAGCAGTATTTGGTCCATTAACATCAACCTGTTGTGTTAAAACTTATAATCAGTCACTTATTTTATCTACTAAACGAGTTATAAGCACAAGATAATTAGTTTAACCCACCTTGTCAAATATGGGAAATTCTGCTTTAAACCTAGTACAAGCAAATTGCTTGATCTCGGGATTTGATCCAGGCTCTTGCCCTCCGAATTGATTGCAAGGAAAAGCTAGAATCTCGAATCCTGCAATGGAAGTTACATACAAAAAAATAGAAGAAAACAGTTTATTTAAGCTTCAAATTTTCGCAGTATTATCGAAATATTGCTTACAACCTCCTAAATTCATGTCACCTTATAAATACAAATTAAAACTACGGTGAAACCTCTCTGTCATTTATCCGCATATTGTACTTTCAATGGCTACAGAGATAGACCCTCTATAGTAACATTACAACAACCACAGATTTGAAACGTTTGATGGAAAAAAAAACATGTAAAACATGCACTTGTTGCTGATAATCAAATTGCGAGAAAAAATAAAGTTAGCTTCACTTCTAGCATTTCCCAAAATTTATGGGCTTCGTTAGAACTCGTATTTGTATATGTAGTAGGAAAAAGCTTTTAACACAAACATGAAAAATACAAAAATAAGCATGAAAACAACACATTAAGCTAGTTGTTTTAGTATTTAGTAACAATCAGTTTCAAACAAAAATCAGAACATTAACATATAACTTTACATGAGGTCTTGTGCTGCCAGTCGAGTTGTGTGTATATTGTGTGACCAATCATGCAACTAGATCATCTATCTCCAAAATTTATCATCTGAGTATAGTATTTACTAGTCTCAGAATCAGTAAACACACACAGAAAGCAAAAAAGAAGGTACTTGACAAGTCACAAGAGGTTGCCTCCACACTAAAAAAACATAACAAATAAACTCCTGTTCTCTCCACTCAAGTTTAGCTCACCTTGTGTCTTGTACTTCTCGTATATGTGCGAGAGTTCTGAGTAGTTCGACGATGTCAACCCACTGAATTCAAATCCAATATCAGACAAACTGAACCTGATCTGAGAAATAGTATCTTCACAACAAAACAATAATTAATCAGAGAGAGAAATGAGAATATACCATCTTGAAGCAACATTCACAATCAAGACAACTTTCCCCTTGAATTTGTTAAGAGGGACATCCTTCCCATCAATATCCTGCATCAAAAAATCTCACCACATGCAAGTCAAAAATCATTCTCATGCAATGCCACATCAAGTCAAAAATCATTCTCATGCAATGCCACATACATTCAATTTCAAGGAGTACAACAAAACAAGTAAGAATTTTTCACCCATACTTCATTTGCCAAATAACACCAATATTGAGTACTTACTTTTGGAACTAAATCATGATTAAAGAGATTAGAAAATTGTAGCAAAACCAAAACAAAAAAACTTCAATTCTGGCAAATCAGCAGCAAATTTGGATATTTTTCCACAATAGCAATTAAAAATTGAAGCTTGAAGCTTGAAACTTGCCCAAGCACACACCCAAACACATAGATTACACAGTAGAGATATAATAGAAAGTTTATCAACTTAAAAAAATCAACATTAAAATAGCAACTAAAACCAAAGAAGGAAGGAAGTTCATTTTCCAAGAAACAACCTTCACAGTGAAGTCATGTATAGTCTTCTCAGTCTCTCTAGCATACACACCAAAGGAGCGAGCTTTCGAGAAAAACCCAGGAACACTTGAGGATTGCAAGACGAACCCATGTCGCAGAAAGGCTGATTTAGAGGACCCAAGTGAGGATTTGATGGAAGAAGCCATTGAAGACCATGAAGAATATTCAAAAGAAGAAGAAGAACTAACTGGGCTCTTTTTGTTCTGCGTGAAACCACGGAAAGTTGCAGAGAAAGGCATGGAACAAGCCATCGTGCGTGCTTTCGAATTCTCTGTCTGTGTGTGTGATACAGGGAGGGAGAGATACAGAAAGAGAGAGAGAGCTCTGTCGTCAACTCTCAAATGCAGTTCAGTTCCAGAGAGCTTGTGTTGTGTTGTGTTGTGTTGTGTTGTGCACTTGCGTAACAGTGTGTGTGGACAAAATTTCAACAACTTGGAACGTGTGATGTTTTTGCAGCGAGTCTTTGCAAGTGGATGCTAGTGTTCCACGTGGTTTTTCTTGTCTGATTCCTTTTAATTTTTAATTTGAAACAAAACCAAAAAAATAAAAAATAAAAAAAGAAAACATGTGCAAATTGGGAGATTTAATTTAGATTAGTGATGTTTAATTAAACCAATCAAAATATTATGACAAAATCCCTAAATTAGTGTGTGATTTTGTTTTGTCCACATGTAACCTTATCTTCTTAGTACTAGGGCAGGTTACGTATTACGTATTTGTTTTGGGATTGCCTTGTTTTACCGATAAAATTTTTAGCCGATTGTTTACTTCGATTATAGACAGAATAGTTCAGTATTTTTGGGGTTAGCAACATAAATTTATTTCTGTAGGAGGACACAAAATCCTTTTGAAATCTATGATTCAGGCTATTCCAATGTATTCGATACAACTTTTCATAATGTTAAAATCTTTTATTACGGATCTCCATCGTTTGACTACTAATATTGGTGGTCGAGTGATTTTTCCAAATTAAAAATTCATTGATAGTATTGAGATGTGTTGTGTAAAAATAAAAAGGGAGGCTCGAGTTTTCGTGACTTGGAGTCTTTTAACAAAGCGTTTCTTGCAAAACAAGTTTGGAGACTTTTACAAGCTCCAAATTCTCTTGCTTCAAAAGTGCTGAAAGGCTTGTATTTCCCTTCATGTTCCGTTTTGCAGGCTGCAATTAAGCCTACAGCTTCTTTTATATGGCGAAGCTTTGCTTGGG
Organism: Xanthoceras sorbifolium; assembly: GCA_003430845.1. NCBI lineage: Eukaryota > Viridiplantae > Streptophyta > Magnoliopsida > Sapindales > Sapindaceae > Xanthoceras > Xanthoceras sorbifolium. The sequence continues at coordinate 14,503 of QUWJ01000097.1, read as the reverse complement.
GAAGGATTGCTTGACAACGGGCTCTATTGGAGAGTTGGGGATGGCATGTCCATTTCAGTTTCTGCTGATCGCTGGTTACCTTGTCCAACTTCCTTCAAAATTGTTACATCAGATCTGGGGTCCTCTATATCACAAGTTTCTAATCTTTTCAGCTCAACAAGAGTGTGGAATGATGCTCTAATAAAAAGTCAGTTTGTTCCTTATGATGCAGATGCCATACTGGAGATTCCCTTGCCTTCTCGCCAATGCCCTGATGTCCAAATTTGGCACTTTGCTAAAATGGAGTTTATTCAATAAAATTTAGATATTGGTTGGTAGCAAGTATGAAGCTTAGGTATCTTTTTTCTTCTTCTTCATCTATGTCAAACTGGTGGAGCTTTCTCTGGAAGTTGAACTTGCCTCATAAAGTAAAGGTTTTCTTATGGAAGATCTGTCTTAATAGTATTCCCACTCTTGTCAACCTTGCTAGACATTATGTGCCAATTTCATCTACTCTATGTACTGCTTGCAACAAGAAAGATGAAACCACTCTTCATGCATTATGGTTGTGCTGTTGTCTTCAACCTGTTAGAGATAGTTGTGATTTTCAGATTCCTTATCCACCAGATGACCTTTCTTCTATGTTTTCTTTCCTAGTGAATTGTCGTGCTTAATTGTCTTGTGATAATTTTCTTTTACTTGGTTGCATTCTTTGGCAAGTTTGGAATTATTGTAACTGTTTTCTCCATTCCAGACGTTGCATTCCTTTGGCTGATATCGTTTTATGGTGCAAATCTTTTTTAGCTGGATTCAGTGAAGCCAATTTCAGCTTGTCTTTGCAGCGTGTGCCTCGTTCAATTCATTGGATACCACCTGATACTGGCCTTGTTAAAGTTAACACATATGCAGCTTTAAATTTAATTCATGGTAAGACAGGTCTGGGTGTTGTGATCCGCAACAATGTAGGTGAGGTGTTACTGGCTGAGATTGATGTTGTTGTGGGTGCATTGGCTCCTGATGTGACTGAAGCAAAGGCTATCCTTTTTGGCTTGTCCTTAGCTTGTCATGGTGAGATTAAAGTTGATTATCTCAAATCTAATACTTCTTCAGTCATTTCTTTGTTGAATAGGCGAAGTGTTAGTTTGTCAGTCATTGAGCTTATTATTGATGACATTCATGATTTGCTGCATAGGTTTAATTATGTAGTAGATTTCTCTCATGTTCCTAGGGTTACTAGCAGGGTGGCTCACTCTTTAGCAAAATTTACACTTGTTGAGGATTAACAGTTGGTCTAGGTTGAAGATTTTCCCCCATGTATAGCGAATCTTTTTATAGAGGATTTTGTTTCCAATCTGTAATGTTTTCCTCCTTTAATATATTTTCTTTTCTCGAAAAAAAGAAAGACATTATGCTTCTCCACATCCAGGAGTAGTAAAACAGTTGAATATTTCACCATTTACTTATGTAATAGAAGTTTGAGTATTACATTTATCCATTATATCGTAAAGTGTGAAGAGACAATCGTAAAGTGTGAGAAGACAATCTCCGATAGTAAGAATTGTCATTTCGGGCCGAACTTGTAGCGTTTGATTTCACCAAAGAGAGTTGTCATTTCGGACTGAGCTTGTAACGTTTAATTTTATCAAATTCCCGCTAGACCCTTAACCCAATTGGTGATGTATTTTTTTAAAAAAAAATGCTTTTATTTTTCAAGTATATAATTGCATAACAATAAAGGTCGTTTGTTTTTTTTGTTTGAAAACTGAGCAATTCTGAATTTTACTGAAGACGGAATAATGAATGAAATCTAAAACCTGAATGACATGTTTGTTTTCTTTTTTCAAACCACTGAATATGATATCAACTTGTTTGTTTTAAAAAATAAAAATGTCTGAAAACAAATAATTTGACATTTTGTACCTTTACTATTAATTGTTATATGTTTTTATTTGCTATGATACAAACAACTAAAATTAAATAATTTTAAAAATCTTAAAGTATTTTTATGTATATTAATAAAATTTTATTCAGAATGAAAATATAATAAATAATTATATTAAAAAATAATTTTTATCTTAAAAGCCGAGACCAAGATATATATAAAACCTCAAATTATAGCATAATTATTTAATTCAATCACAATTATAAACAACAATACATATGTATCTAACTTGTTACTACTGCAGTACTAAAATTAATGTATACATCACAAATAAAGTTATAATTTTTAATTACAAATATAAAATTATATATAGTACAAGTAGTTCGATAAAGAAAATAAATAAATGTTTTTACCGGAATTTTCCTTGGAGATAATTTAATCTTTCGATTCCAATAAATTTAAGGATGAGAAGTGATTAGAGTTATTTTTTTAAAAACCGTTTGTGAAAAAAAATAAGAAAAATAGGATAAAAGAAATAAAATTGAATAATACTATAATATGTTATATTTAGGATGAAACTTTTAGAATAAAATATTTTAAATATAGGGGGAATGATACAAAGATTCCCCTGTAGTTTGATATAATTACACGAATAAATAAGGTTTGGGCATATCAACACAAACCTTCCCTGACGTTTCATTGATGTTACGCGGATATCGCATGCTGTCGTCATCTGTCCATTAACGTTAGTTTGACAGTGTAAAAAAATGATAAAAGACTAAAATACCCTTAAAAGTAAATAGTCAGTCTGCCACTCTGACAATACATTTTTTTGTCTCCTAAATCTATATTATCTTTCCATTTTATCCTTCCACTATTTAAAAAATGACAATAAAATATTAAAAAAATAATGAAATGTGCCCATTTTATTATATTAAATAATTTATTTAAAATTTCAAAATTAATGGACCAGAACTGGTCCATCACCGGATCTTGTTTCTTTTTTTAATTGTTTTTTTATTATCATAAATTTCTTCCTCCCTTATACTCTATTCTGTATATCATCATCTCAAGTTCTATGTCTCCTTCTTGTTTGAATATGGTTCTTTTTTTTTTTTTCTAGTTTTGCCTTAGGTTTTTTTTTTCTTTTTATATTTTATATTTTTATGTTTAGTACTGATTCATCTTTATTTTTCGAGTTATCTCTTCTTCAAACTATGTTAAATTATCTTTGCCTTTTTATATTTTCAATCATATGTGTATTTTGCTCATACCAACATCTTGAGTTTTATAATTTTTCATATATTAAACAATTATAATAAAAAAATTTAATCATGTAAACGTTATGATTCCGAAAAGATATGGAAGCATGTACTCAAGTAAAAGATAAGAAATTTCAATCATGTAAATTGCTTATTTCCAATTTATCATTAAGAGTTACAATTAATCTTCATCTTCTCTTAGTTATCAAGATAACAAACGCTTAACTCAAGAAATACACCTGAAACTTCATTTTTTCAACAACCCTATAAATTAATCTCGAAACAAACAGACCCCAGAAAGAGAGAATTAAAAGAAAAGGAGTAAACAAAAAAATAATAATAATAACAATAATAAAGCAACACGATACAGACCTTTGTGGTGTTTGGAGAAGATTATTAAATCAAGAGAATTATTTTTTGAGAGGAAATAGAGAAGAAAGAAAAAAAAATTGAAGAAGATAAATATTTTTGGAGAGAAAACAGAGAAGAAAGAAAAAAAAGTGAAAAATATAAGATTTTTGGAAACGGAAAAGAGAAGAAAGAAAAAAAAAATGTAGAGCCTTTAAAGTGAAAGTATAAGTGTGTGTTTTAAGAGAGAAAAAATAAGACCACCCACTAACAAATAAAATATTATTATATTATTTACTTTATTAAATAATATATTTAATGTACCTCATCATTTATTGTATTTGACACATATTGACCTTTCTACTAAGATTACCATTTTACCTTTACATTTATAATGTCAGACTAATATTAATGGATTGAAGATGACGGCAGGGGATGTTCATGTAACATTAATGAAACGCCAGGGGAGGTTTGTGTTTATATATTCAAATATTGTTTATCTATGTAATTATACCAAACCACAGGGGTGTTTTATAATTCTCCCTTACACATATTTAAGTGATTTATAGTGTAAAGTCAAAATTAAGAGCGAATTGCACTAAACTACTCCGAGTTTATCTTTAATTACACGCATAATGCCAATTTACAGTTTATTATAATCAAGTACCCTATAGTTAATTGACTTCGATAGTTTTAACAGTTGACCAAAATTTTTGTATAAAATGATTTAACCACCCTAATTAAAAATATAAAAAATAACATTAAAAAGTAATAATAATTAAAAACAATTATTCAACCATCTTCTTCTTCGTCTCCACCTCCACCTCCATCATTCAACCCACCATATTCAATTCATTCAATCTCAAAAACACAATCAATTCATCAACCATTCACCAAAAAATTAAAAACAGATCACAAAAAAAAAAAAATAGAAGAAAAACAAATTCGATCCAGTCCAATACCATCCCCATCTCCATTGTCACCATGACCATCTTCATCTTTATCTCCCCCAATCAATTCTCAACCATCCATACTCCACAAAAAAAATAAAAATAAATAAATAACAAAACAAAACAGAATAAGAAGAAAATCGGTGATGCCCACCGGCCGACTCCTAGTGGTCTTCGTTGCTTCTGGGTCTTCCTCAATCAATCCACCCAAAAACAATTAAAATCACAACACATCCATAACCCCAAAAAAAAAAAAAAAAACAGAAGAAGAAATTCGATGCCACCCATCGGGCGACCCCTGGTGATCTCCGCTGTTTCTGGGTCTTCCACAATTAATCATCATCAACCAAAAAATAATTAAAACCACAACCACAAAAAAAAAAAAAAAAATTCAGGAATGGTGGAGCAAATCTGTTCCACCTGCAGATGGAGCGGCGCTTTATTGGCGATGAACTTCTCTATTTGCCAAATGGAGAAGACCATCTCCATCATATATGAAGAAGCTCCATCTATGATGGGGCTGGTTCTAGAGGTTTCCTTTTGTGTTTTTTTTTTTTTTTTTTTTCAAAGTAAAGGAAGAGATCTGGAAATGTTTTTAATTTCCAAAGACATTTCCAGATCTCTTCCATCGTTAAAATGTTTTTAATTTTTTAAAATTAATTTAAAAAATGTTGAGGTGTGTTTTTATTGGTTAGGTAATTTTTTAAATTTTTTTAAAGAAATTTCACACGTAAAAGATCGATTTATCCTGAACCGTTAAATGCACTGTTAAATTAACGATGGTCAATGGTACTTGAGTGTAATAAACGGTAAACTAGCATTATACGTGTAATTATGGATAAATTCGGGATATCTTAGTACAATTCATCCTTTTTTTAAAGTTATTTTTTAATATTTTTAAGTTGTTTGACTATTTAAAAAAAAATGTAATGAATTAAATTCAAACTTATTAAGTTATAAATAGAAAAAACAAATAACCCTTGAAATTTCAATAGAAATTAAAATTTCCAAAATTTTAAGAGTAAGTGGAGTGGGATTTGATCTCAAAATTTTAAACCTAATTACAAGAGATTGCATGAACTTAAACAATCATGCATGTAATCAAAGTTAAATATTTATTAAAAAAATAAAATGTATTTGGTGCATTAATAATCTTAATTTAACTTTGCACTATGATTTTTATCATTCTCTTGTTATTTTGTAAGTAAATATCTGAAAGTGATTTGCTACCAGATTTGAAATAAAAATGAGACTATTTTTCCTTAATTTCCGTAATAATTTAATATCTAAAAAGGATTATTATATCATTAATTGTGTTATTAAGATTCAAAATATAAATATTACCAATTTAAAGTTTAGACACATTTTTAAATAAAAGAAAAATCCTTTTAAAAAATAAAAATAAAAGAAAAACAAATTTGGTTTTTTCAATAATAAATAATAGAAAAAATATTTTGATTTTTTTTTATAAAAAAAATAATATATAAATAAGCTCTCTTTCTCTTCTCTTTTGAAGCTGCAATAAAAATATGATCTTTTACTTCACTTACAGATAGAGAGAGAGAGAGAGAAAAAAAAAAAAAAAAAAACCTCTATCTCTATCTGTATTTAACCCTAAAATCAAAAATCAAATTAAACCCAGTTTTACCCTTCGAAAACCCTATCTATCAATCTCTCTATCTTCCTACCCTCTCTATATTTCTCTCTCGCTATCTCGCTGTCTCTTCAGGAAGCTTTTTGGAGTTATTATTATGCAGGCTGATCAAACCGTGATAAGCTTGAGACCCGGCGGTGCCGGCGCCGGCGGTACACGTGGCGCTAGATTCTTCACTCCCCGCTTCGATTCCTCTTCTTCGTCTTCCGCCGAATCTCAGTCTCTGCGCCTCCATGGTGGTCTCGCTTCTGCCTTCAAGGTCACTTTATTTTTACAAAGCCTAGCTCCTCTTACACGTATACAGATCTAGGGTTTTGAAAGATTTAGTCTCTTTTGGTGTTCAGCTATGTCTCTTTTGATTTTGATTTTGCTATTTATTGGATTTAGGGTTTTTGTTTGAATTTTGACACGTGATATGTGTTTAGGGATGTCATATAATTTATTTTAAGTACTTCTTTTTTCAATTATTGAATTTGGGGCTTTTTTCTTTTTCAAGTCATAGTGGACTATTCTCAAGTGAAAAATTACAACTTTAAATAGTTAAGTTTCATTAGCTACTAGAAAGTGAAATCTTTATCACATGTTCTCTAAAACTTTTACTGTTTTTAGTGTGATTCTCAGTCAGTCCGATCATTTTCTAGATGGTTACGTGAAAAGCTCAGTCAAAACTTTTAATATGTGTATTAATATAAGGAGGAACAATTACAGATTTGATGGTTTTGTAGATTTAACTGTCCTGATTCTTGGTGGGGCACTCAAGTTGTGTACCGGCTGTAAATATGGACATATAGCAATATGTAGGATTTAGGTGGGCATGTGATGAGTGTACTGGTGCCCATAAAGAACCTGCATTACATTGAGATACAAATGAGTTGCATACTTTTATTCGGGATATGTTTGATCATTCATGTTGTTTTTGTTCTTCACTGACTATAGTTCGGTTTTTATTTTTTGTCATTAATACAATATAGTCATTGTATTGATTTGTTTGATTTTTATGATGCAATAGGCGGGGGACTTGCGGTTTGAAGGTCGTGAGCGTGTTCAATATACACGGGACCAGCTTTTACAACTTAAGGAGGTGATCATCACTATTACTACCCCTAGTTGTTTTCATCATTCGTAGTGTGTAGAAAATCAGCTGCCAAGCTAAATCATTAATTTAGAGTCTGTAATTGTTTTCCATTAGATGTGTTGATTATGTTAAGTGTTTTAGATCACAATTTCTGGTTTTCTCCTTAGGTTGCTGCCATAACTGAGCATATTTTAAAGATCAAACAAGAAATTGAGTCTGAATTTGAAGGCGAGGTTCAGACCTGGGGCAGCCGTGCAGATAGCAATGTGAGTTTTCCCTTCTGTCATTATAAACCTAATATTTACTTTTAGTGAGAAAATATTTGTTATCGCAGTGGTTAAAGTTAATGCTTTGTTGCAGAATAAGATTTTTTTTTTTGCTTAGTTTAAAAGAGTTCTTCATATTATTTATTTTGTGATATATATATATATATATATATATTTCTTGTCAGTATAATTATGGTTTGTCTATTTACTTATTTAGTTGTTTATTCTTTAGTTGCAACCTCAGTCCCAAAGTCGTTATTCGGAGCCAGACAATCGTGATTGGCGTTCTCGATCTGCTGCCTCTGGAGAGGACAATCGATACGAGTCAAAGCCACAAGAGGACCAACTGAACTCTCAGTTTGCAAGGGCACACATCTCTGCTAACCAAGGGGTAATATATACTCATCCAATTATTGAAAATGTTAAAAACCTACTGTTGCTGTTGAAATAGGATCTCAAAAATGAACCGGGGTCTTAGTGAGAAATTTATATGACATTGTTGTTAGTGAGGTGGGGGAATCTTAATTGCCTGTTTAGGGAAAATTATGATTCAAAATTTACTTTGGGGCCATATATGATATTGTTGGTTATGTTTTTCTGTTAATGGTACAAGTTATCAAGTTTAGAAAGTAATGGTGTGGGATGTAAGGTTGATGATGTTAAAGATATAGAAAGTGTCCTGTTATAAAAGTTACAGAAATCTGAGTTTGTTTATATTCGTATGTATTTGGCTTCTATCTGACATGACTCCTATTTTCTATGTGAACCAGTTAGGACCTGCTCCAGTTCTAATTAAGGCTGAAGTTCCATGGTCTGTTCAAAGAGGGAATCTCTCAGAGAAGGACCGTGTTTTGAAGACAGTTAAAGGGTAATTGATCCTCTAATTAATAATATCACAGTTCAGTTGATACATTCTCTTAAAAATATGGTAGTGAAAATGTATAATTTGGGTAATCTTCTTAAAAGCTCCAATCTAGAGACCGAATGTTTACTGTGTGCTTCTACCAACATATTGCTTGCATTGTTTTATGAAGATGTTGTGACTGCTGTTCTATTCATTGTGCAGTATACTGAACAAATTGACCCCTGAGAAGTTTGATGTTCTCAAGGGTCAGCTGATTGACTCTGGAATTACAACACCAGACATTTTAAAGGTCCCTTTAATTTGCCTTGAATGCCTTCATCTGCAGAAAATTATCTGTTTCTATTTCTGTTTATGAAACTATGGACTTTGTATGCATCACAGGATGTCATCTCATTGATATTTGATAAGGCTGTGCTGGAGCCTACGTTTTGTCCAATGTATGCTCTTTTATGCTCCGACCTCAATGAGAAGCTTCCCCCATTCCCATCCGATGAGCCTGGTGGGAAAGAAATCACTTTTAAGCGGATCCTTTTGAATATTTGCCAGGAGGCATTTGAAGGTGCTGACAATCTAAGGGCAGAAATTAGGCAGATGACTGCCCCTGAACTTGAAATGGAACGTAGGGATAAAGAACGAATGATTAAGCTGCGAACTTTGGGGAACATACGCCTTATCGGGGAACTTTTGAAGCAGAGGATGGTGCCTGAAAAGATTGTCCACCACATTGTTCAGGTCCCTTAAAGTCCATTGTCCTTCCCTTTATTTCATTGATTAGCCTGCTTGCCTGACTACATTTTTTATTTTGTGATACAGGAGCTTTTGGGAATTGATGGTATAACATGCCCGGCTGAGGAGAATGTTGAAGCAATATGTCAATTTTTTAACACCATTGGGAAGCAGCTGGATGAGAGCCCAAAATCAAGGCGAGTCAATGATGTATATTTTAATAGGTTGAAGGAGTTGACAACAAATCCACAACTTGCACCACGGTTGAGGTTCATGGTTCGGGATGTTCTTGATCTTCGGGCCAACAATTGGGTCCCTCGACGTGAAGAGGTTAATTTTCCATATCTTGTTGGCTTCTTACTTTCCTCTTTTCCTCCCTTTTCTATTCCTCGACTCTATTGGATTACTGAGATCATTGATGTGGCAGGTGAAAGCAAAGACCATTACTGAAATTCATTCGGAAGCAGAGAAGAATCTTGGTTTGCGTCCCGGTGTCACTGCAATGATGAGAAATGGTCGTAATACAGGGGGCCTGAGTGGTTTGAACCCCTCAGGATTCCCAATGGGCCGCCCTGGTTCTGGGGGCATGATGCCAGGAATGCCAGGAACCAAGATAATGCCTGGAATGCCTGGGCTTGATACCGATGATTGGGAGGTTCCTCGTTCTCGATCAATGCCCAGAGGTAATGGTACAGGGCCATCCCAATTCACAGGACGAGTCCAGTCTCCTTTGATTAAATCACCATCATCCTTCAATTCAAAATTTTTACCTCTAGGCAGTGGTGGTATCATATCTGGGAAACCGAGTGCCTTGCTGCAGGGTAGTGGTGCTCCTCCAGCCCGTGCTTCTGGACTTGTTTCAGGAGTTGAACCTGTAACTCAATATTCTAAGCCTGTTCCTCCGGCTGCACCGGTAATTAAATCTCCTGAGAAGCCAATGCCACCTGCAACAAAGTCAATTCCTGCAGATCTACGCAGGAAAACCATCTCTCTGCTCGAGGAGTATTTCAGTATTCGAATTCTCGATGAAGCACTGCAGTGTGTGGAGGAATTGAAAGCCCCTGCTTATCATCCAGAGGTTGTTAAAGAAGCTATTGCTCTTGCATTGGAAAAGATCCCACCATGTGTGGAACCGGTCATAAAACTTCTCGAGTTCTTGCTCAATAAAAACGTCTTGACAACTCAAGATATAGGAACTGGATGTCTTGTGTATGCCACATCGTTAGATGATGTTGGCATTGATTTACCAAAAGCACCTAATAACTTTGGTGAGGTGGTTGGGAAGCTCGTCATAGCCGGGGGTTTGGATTTCAAGGTTGTAACAGAAGTTTTGAAGAAGGTGGAAGATGAAGGTTTCCGGACCACCATCTTTGCCGCTGCTATGAGGAGCATTCAATCTAGCCCTTCTGGGGAACAAGTGTTGGCAGCGCAGGGAGCTGAGATTCAGGCTTGTGAAAGTTTGCTATCTTGATGATTCAAATGGGTGCTATTTAGTCATCATCCTGGGAAGCTGTTCAGTATCCTATAACCGGGACCAAAAACGCTTGCGTACTTTTTATATTATCCCGAATTTTGTTCTTTTAAGATTATTTTTTTCTTTCAATGGTCCAGAAAACAACACATAATTTAATTGAGTTGTATATTTTCAAATTTTTTTTTGTCATATTTTGTTCAAAGTGAGAAACACAATGTATCATATCCTCTCCATTGCTGCCAGTAAAATTCTTCCCTGGTTAGCTTGAGGTGAGTAGGATCTTATTATGTCATCTTTCTTTGTCTTTTTACATTTTATTTTGAATTCATGTGTACTTGGCCGTTTATGGGTTATTGAAAATCAACTCTTTTTTTTTTTTTTTGTTGGATTTAGCTTCAATGGGTGTGTTCACATTTATATTTTGTTGATCTTTTTTTTTTTGGGTAAAAATATTTTGTTGATCTTTGATTGTCTGTGTGGTGTATTCTTTTGTGATAAAAGACCAGCCTGTACCTTGTTGGAATTTTAAAATGGCTCTCCTGACAAGATGTGAGTCCACAATCGAGCCACCCTTCGACACTTTCGAGTCATTATTGGGATATTGTCGAGTCAAGGTTTGAGTCGACCATCGAGACAACATTGTCAACCATCGGGACATAAGCGAGTCAACCTTCGAGGTTCCTTGCAGTCCATGATCGAGTCATCATCGAGTCAACCATTGATCCGGAATGACATCAAAACGAAAGTGGACTTATCGTCGAGGTAAGACAGACATTTTAGGTGATGACAAATCAAACTGTCTTATAGCGCACGTGGAATTCTTTTGATGAAGTGTCTGTTTCTGAAGCTTTAACAGCTTTGGATGAGGATTAAATTTCCTAATTATGAATACATAACCCCAATAATCTTGTCAAGTGAAGAAGAGTCACTAGCAGCATTGGCGTGTAATGCAACCAAAGAAGCATATATTACCATTTTTTATGTTGACCAAAGTTTCATGCTTTCTTTTCTCAGCAATCATGCCAATTTTTTTACCACAGCAATCACATCAGCAGCACCCTTGATTGTCGACAATCGAAATGTGCTAGGACCACCGTGGTCCTGCCTATCATGATGCGATCCAACACATCCTGAACCACCCTTTGGGATTCTGCATCAAGAGCACTTGTTGCTTTGTCTAGAAGTAATATCTTTGTTACCTTCACTATTGCTCTTGCAATTGCCAAACTTTGTACTCGTTTCTGTCCACCTGACAATTGAGTGAGTCCCTGTCTCTCACCTACAAAATGTGTCAAGGACATTGACCCCAGTGGGTACACCAAATGAAACTGAGAACGAGTGATATTTTGTTTCTGACACATTTCCTCATTTGTAGCCGTATAAACTGGCTATACGGTCCATCAGGATCCTCGATTAGCTCAGACTGTTTTTCTGATCAATGACAATTAATTTGAAGCCGAAAAATGATTAGAGTCATAAAATAGATATTGATAACTCCAAGTGGTAATTTTAGTGACTGATTTTGGCAAAGTATTTTGAATTTGGCAGCTGGAAGCATACTTCCTATTCCTTATAGTATTCATGTCTTTGTCATTCTGCTTGAAGAATGTTTGATAGCATTCCTGTGAAAGGTGTTGTTTCATGAAATCTCAATGACACTGGCATGTACAAATGCTGGAGAAATGGAGAAGGCAAGTCATGACATGTTTAAAAAGCAGCAAATGCCAGTTACACGGAACACCACCGTGACCACTGGTTGTTTAGGCAGCCACAAACTCTACACCGAGGCTATTCATTTGTTTGATGAAATGCAGGCACAACAGAACCACATTTACGCTATATAGATAATGTATGCCAAATGCAGAAGCATACAGCATTCTCTAGAGGCTTGGTGCAAGAGGGTTATGAATTATTCAGTCGAATGGAAATGGACTCTGGAATCGCCCCACAAGCTAGAGCGTTATGACAGTTGCATGGTTGATCTTTCGGGTTTAGTGATCGTGCAATGTGACTGATCGAAGCTATTATGCCATTCGAGCCAACAGAATCAGTCCCGGGTGCTTCGCTTAATTCTTGTGTGATTTCAACCAGGACTCATTACTTGAGTGATGAGGAAGGAGCTTATGATGTTTGCCAACTTTATGTGGATCATGCATTGCAGTCAATGGGAAGAAGCAAGCAATTGGAGAGACTTGAGGAATGATACAGGCATATAACCAAAACTGCTGGGTGCAGTGCAATTGAAGTTAATGGAAGATATCACAGTTTTTTGGCTGGTGGGCAATAGGTCTATATATGAAATGTGTTGGTCTATTATCATGTCATCTGTTTGTCAATTTCATAAAATCTTGTTATGTATACATTCTTTTTTTAAAACCGCAGATTATGAAGGTGATTTAAATTGAGATTGATATATAAATGCATCTACGACAAGTTTTTTAGTGGTACAAATATGATGCTTTTAATATTGAAAACTTCTTTAATGTTCCCAACGATACAAAACCTAACTATAAAATCAGCAAAATCAACAATTTCACCAATCTCTCTATGCACATTATATATTGAACTTTCATAATGTCGCAATTCTCCTTAGCCAATCAAAGAAAATCTCTTTAACAGTACTAATGTATCATGATATCTTTCAAAACTCAATAAAAATTCAAACTAACAAGGAATCGAAATAACAAAGTAGTCAAAAATTGAAACGTAATTAAAGATCAAACTTTTTTATTCCTAATAAAAAACTTAAAATCTAATTAGAAAAGTGAAATATTTGTGCAATGAAGTGGAGCTAACAAAATCTATTATCAAAATTTGAAATCACATGAACTCATGACAAAATCTATTACCATGTCATCTGTTTGTCAATTTCATAAAATCTTGTTATGTATAATTCTTTTTTAAAATCACCAATTGTGACGGTGATTTAAATTCAGATTGATATATAAATGCATTTACAACCATTTTTTTTTACATACCACTTACGGTATTGGTAACTCGAACCTGTGACATTGCCAGACTGAATTTATAACAAGTTTTTTAGTGGTACTAATAAGGTGCTTTTAAGATTGAAAACTTTTTTAATATTCTCAACTATATAAAACCTAACCATAAAGACAGTAAAATCAGCAATTTCACCAATTTCTTTATGCATATTATGCATTGAACATTCACAACGTTGTTATTCTCCTTAACCAGTCACAACCAAAGAAAATCTCTTTAACAATATTTATGTATTATGAGATCTTTCAAAACTCAATAATTATTCAAAATAATAAAGAATCCAAACAGAGTATTAGTCAGAAACTGAGATGTAATTAAAGAACTAATTTTTTTTTCTAATTAAAACTCAAAATCTAATTAAAAAAGTGAAATATTTGTGCAATGAATTGGAGCTAACAAAATCTATTATCAAATTTTGAAATCACACATATCTTCCATCTCCAAAGATTCAAGCCCAAAAACTCTGATTTAATCTTTGATTCTTGACAAACCACTTGCAACCTAAACACATTAAAAAAACAAATAAAAATTAAAAAAAAACATAATATTAACATTTTAATATTATAAAATAATTTATCTTAATGTGCAGAAACCAAGGTTAGGTGTTACAAATCTGATGTGTTTTTTGAGTGGCCATCATTTCTGGCACCAGACAGATCAATTTTGCTTAAAGCAATCTCAGCCCACAAGATATGGCACCATACTATCTTATTATTAATTAATTAATTACTAAAATAATAGTTCAAAGATTTGATGAAATATTCTTAGCAATTCTCCTATTTCAAAATTTGATTTTGGCAGATATTGATTCAATGTACATGGATTTGTTTTTAATTAATCACATAGAAAAAAGGATGGTGACAAGGCCTTAAATTATTAATTAATTTATGGGAATTTATTAGTTTATCATATCATATATTGTCTCATTATATATTATTGTTGAAGATAAAGTCATGCCTCCAAGAAAATATTAGAAACTAGAAAAATATTATTCAATGCCCTTAATTTTGATAAGAATT
>QUWJ01002255.1:0-22445 GCA_003430845.1 Xanthoceras sorbifolium | reverse complement strand
TGCGCTCGGAACGCCCTAGAGTCCCTCGTGGATAAAATAGTGTATTTCTTGCAGTACCATAACAGGTTTTCAGTCGAATCGCGTTTCTTGAGTGTAATACACGAGTTTTCTAATTTTTGCTCAAATTTCCATTACTAACCCCTATGAAAATGGTGATTTTTTTATGGTCTCGGAATGACCGCGCGTTGCGCTCGGAATGACCCTAGATGTCCCTCATGGATAAAATAGAGTATTTCTAGCAGTTCCATACAAGGTTTCAGTCGAATCGCGTTTCTGAGTGTAATACACGAGTTTTCCTAATTTTGCTCAAATTTCCCTTACTAACCCCTATGAAAATTGTTGATTTTTTATGGTCTCGAATGACCGCGCGTTGCGCTCGGAATGACCCTAGATGTCCCTCATGGATAAAATAGAGTATTTCTAGCAGTTCCATAACAAGGTTTTCAGTCGAATCGCGTTTCTGAGTGTAATACACGAGTTTTCTAATTTTGCTCAAATTTCCCTTACTAACCCCTATGAAAATTGTTGATTTTTTATGGTCTCGGAATGACCGCGCGTTGCGCTCGGAATGACCCTAGATGTCCCTCATGGATAAAATAGAGTATTTCTAGCAGTTCCATAACAAGGTTTTCAGTCGAATCGCGTTTCTGAGTGTAATACACGAGTTTTCTAATTTTGCTCAAATTTCCCTTACTAACCCCTATGAAAATTGTTGATTTTTTTATGGTCTCGGAATGACCGCGCGTTGCGCTCGGAATGACCCTAGATGTCCCTCATGGATAAAATAGAGTATTTCTAGCAGTTCCATAACAAGGTTTTCAGTCGAATCGCGTTTCTGAGTGTAATACACGAGTTTTCTAATTTTGCTCAAATTTCCCTTACTAACCCCTATGAAAATTGTTGATTTTTTATGGTCTCGGAATGACCGCGCGTTGCGCTCGGAATGACCCTAGATGTCCCTCATGGATAAAATAGAGTATTTCTAGCAGTTCCATAACAAGGTTTTCAGTCGAATCGCGTTTCTGAGTGTAATACACGAGTTTTCTAATTTTGCTCAAATTTCCCTTACTAACCCCTATGAAAATTGTTGATTTTTTATGGTCTCGGAATGACCGCGCGTTGCGCTCGGAATGACCCTAGATGTCCCTCATGGATAAAATAGAGTATTTCTAGCAGTTCCATAACAAGGTTTTCAGTCGAATCGCGTTTCTGAGTGTAATACACGAGTTTTCTAATTTTGCTCAAATTTCCCTTACTAACCCCTATGAAAATTGTTGATTTTTTTATGGTCTCGGAATGACCGCGCGTTGCGCTCGGAATGACCCTAGATGTCCCTCATGGATAAAATAGAGTATTTCTAGCAGTTCCATAACAAGGTTTTCAGTCGAATCGCGTTTCTGAGTGTAATACACGAGTTTTCTAATTTTGCTCAAATTTCCCTTACTAACCCCTATGAAAATTGTTGATTTTTTATGGTCTCGGAATGACCGCGCGTTGCGCTCGGAATGACCCTAGATGTCCCTCATGGATAAAATAGAGTATTTCTAGCAGTTCCATAACAAGGTTTTCAGTCGAATCGCGTTTCTGAGTGTAATACACGAGTTTTCTAATTTTGCTCAAATTTCCCTTACTAACCCCTATGAAAATTGTTGATTTTTTTATGGTCTCGGAATGACCGCGCGTTGCGCTCGGAATGACCCTAGATGTCCCTCATGGATAAAATAGAGTATTTCTAGCAGTTCCATAACAAGGTTTTCAGTCGAATCGCGTTTCTGAGTGTAATACACGAGTTTTCTAATTTTGCTCAAATTTCCCTTACTAACCCCTATGAAAATTGTTGATTTTTTTATGGT
Organism: Xanthoceras sorbifolium; assembly: GCA_003430845.1. Lineage (NCBI taxonomy): Eukaryota > Viridiplantae > Streptophyta > Magnoliopsida > Sapindales > Sapindaceae > Xanthoceras > Xanthoceras sorbifolium. The sequence continues at coordinate 20,592 of QUWJ01002255.1, read as the reverse complement.
CTCGGAATGACCGCGCGTTGCGCTCGGAATGACCCTAGATGTCCCTCATGGATAAAATAGAGTATTTCTAGCAGTTCCATAACAAGGTTTTCAGTCGAATCGCGTTTCTGAGTGTAATACACGAGTTTTCTAATTTTGCTCAAATTTCCCTTACTAACCCCTATGAAAATTGTTGATTTTTTTATGGTCTCGGAATGACCGCGCGTTGCGCTCGGAATGACCCTAGATGTCCCTCATGGATAAAATAGAGTATTTCTAGCAGTTCCATAACAAGGTTTTCAGTCGAATCGCGTTTCTGAGTGTAATACACGAGTTTTCTAATTTTGCTCAAATTTCCCTTACTAACCCCTATGAAAATTGTTGATTTTTTTATGGTCTCGGAATGACCGCGCGTTGCGCTCGGAATGACCCTAGATGTCCCTCATGGATAAAATAGAGTATTTCTAGCAGTTCCATAACAAGGTTTTCAGTCGAATCGCGTTTCTGAGTGTAATACACGAGTTTTCTAATTTTGCTCAAATTTCCCTTACTAACCCCTATGAAAATTGTTGATTTTTTTATGGTCTCGGAATGACCGCGCGTTGCGCTCGGAATGACCCTAGATGTCCCTCATGGATAAAATAGAGTATTTCTAGCAGTTCCATAACAAGGTTTTCAGTCGAATCGCGTTTCTGAGTGTAATACACGAGTTTTCTAATTTTGCTCAAATTTCCCTTACTAACCCCTATGAAAATTGTTGATTTTTTTATGGTCTCGGAATGACCGCGCGTTGCGCTCGGAATGACCCTAGATGTCCCTCATGGATAAAATAGAGTATTTCTAGCAGTTCCATAACAAGGTTTTCAGTCGAATCGCGTTTCTGAGTGTAATACACGAGTTTTCTAATTTTGCTCAAATTTCCCTTACTAACCCCTATGAAAATTGTTGATTTTTTTATGGTCTCGGAATGACCGCGCGTTGCGCTCGGAATGACCCTAGATGTCCCTCATGGATAAAATAGAGTATTTCTAGCAGTTCCATAACAAGGTTTTCAGTCGAATCGCGTTTCTGAGTGTAATACACGAGTTTTCTAATTTTGCTCAAATTTCCCTTACTAACCCCTATGAAAATTGTTGATTTTTTTATGGTCTCGGAATGACCGCGCGTTGCGCTCGGAATGACCCTAGATGTCCCTCATGGATAAAATAGAGTATTTCTAGCAGTTCCATAACAAGGTTTTCAGTCGAATCGCGTTTCTGAGTGTAATACACGAGTTTTCTAATTTTGCTCAAATTTCCCTTACTAACCCCTATGAAAATTGTTGATTTTTTTATGGTCTCGGAATGACCGCGCGTTGCGCTCGGAATGACCCTAGATGTCCCTCATGGATAAAATAGAGTATTTCTAGCAGTTCCATAACAAGGTTTTCAGTCGAATCGCGTTTCTGAGTGTAATACACGAGTTTTCTAATTTTGCTCAAATTTCCCTTACTAACCCCTATGAAAATTGTTGATTTTTTTATGGTCTCGGAATGACCGCGCGTTGCGCTCGGAATGACCCTAGATGTCCCTCATGGATAAAATAGAGTATTTCTAGCAGTTCCATAACAAGGTTTTCAGTCGAATCGCGTTTCTGAGTGTAATACACGAGTTTTCTAATTTTGCTCAAATTTCCCTTACTAACCCCTATGAAAATTGTTGATTTTTTTATGGTCTCGGAATGACCGCGCGTTGCGCTCGGAATGACCCTAGATGTCCCTCATGGATAAAATAGAGTATTTCTAGCAGTTCCATAACAAGGTTTTCAGTCGAATCGCGTTTCTGAGTGTAATACACGAGTTTTCTAATTTTGCTCAAATTTCCCTTACTAACCCCTATGAAAATTGTTGATTTTTTTATGGTCTCGGAATGACCGCGCGTTGCGCTCGGAATGACCCTAGATGTCCCTCATGGATAAAATAGAGTATTTCTAGCAGTTCCATAACAAGGTTTTCAGTCGAATCGCGTTTCTGAGTGTAATACACGAGTTTTCTAATTTTGCTCAAATTTCCCTTACTAACCCCTATGAAAATTGTTGATTTTTTTATGGTCTCGGAATGACCGCGCGTTGCGCTCGGAATGACCCTAGATGTCCCTCATGGATAAAATAGAGTATTTCTAGCAGTTCCATAACAAGGTTTTCAGTCGAATCGCGTTTCTGAGTGTAATACACGAGTTTTCTAATTTTGCTCAAATTTCCCTTACTAACCCCTATGAAAATTGTTGATTTTTTTATGGTCTCGGAATGACCGCGCGTTGCGCTCGGAATGACCCTAGATGTCCCTCATGGATAAAATAGAGTATTTCTAGCAGTTCCATAACAAGGTTTTCAGTCGAATCGCGTTTCTGAGTGTAATACACGAGTTTTCTAATTTTGCTCAAATTTCCCTTACTAACCCCTATGAAAATTGTTGATTTTTTTATGGTCTCGGAATGACCGCGCGTTGCGCTCGGAATGACCCTAGATGTCCCTCATGGATAAAATAGAGTATTTCTAGCAGTTCCATAACAAGGTTTTCAGTCGAATCGCGTTTCTGAGTGTAATACACGAGTTTTCTAATTTTGCTCAAATTTCCCTTACTAACCCCTATGAAAATTGTTGATTTTTTTATGGTCTCGGAATGACCGCGCGTTGCGCTCGGAATGACCCTAGATGTCCCTCATGGATAAAATAGAGTATTTCTAGCAGTTCCATAACAAGGTTTTCAGTCGAATCGCGTTTCTGAGTGTAATACACGAGTTTTCTAATTTTGCTCAAATTTCCCTTACTAACCCCTATGAAAATTGTTGATTTTTTTATGGTCTCGGAATGACCGCGCGTTGCGCTCGGAATGACCCTAGATGTCCCTCATGGATAAAATAGAGTATTTCTAGCAGTTCCATAACAAGGTTTTCAGTCGAATCGCGTTTCTGAGTGTAATACACGAGTTTTCTAATTTTGCTCAAATTTCCCTTACTAACCCCTATGAAAATTGTTGATTTTTTTATGGTCTCGGAATGACCGCGCGTTGCGCTCGGAATGACCCTAGATGTCCCTCATGGATAAAATAGAGTATTTCTAGCAGTTCCATAACAAGGTTTTCAGTCGAATCGCGTTTCTGAGTGTAATACACGAGTTTTCTAATTTTGCTCAAATTTCCCTTACTAACCCCTATGAAAATTGTTGATTTTTTTATGGTCTCGGAATGACCGCGCGTTGCGCTCGGAATGACCCTAGATGTCCCTCATGGATAAAATAGAGTATTTCTAGCAGTTCCATAACAAGGTTTTCAGTCGAATCGCGTTTCTGAGTGTAATACACGAGTTTTCTAATTTTGCTCAAATTTCCCTTACTAACCCCTATGAAAATTGTTGATTTTTTTATGGTCTCGGAATGACCGCGCGTTGCGCTCGGAATGACCCTAGATGTCCCTCATGGATAAAATAGAGTATTTCTAGCAGTTCCATAACAAGGTTTTCAGTCGAATCGCGTTTCTGAGTGTAATACACGAGTTTTCTAATTTTGCTCAAATTTCCCTTACTAACCCCTATGAAAATTGTTGATTTTTTTATGGTCTCGGAATGACCGCGCGTTGCGCTCGGAATGACCCTAGATGTCCCTCATGGATAAAATAGAGTATTTCTAGCAGTTCCATAACAAGGTTTTCAGTCGAATCGCGTTTCTGAGTGTAATACACGAGTTTTCTAATTTTGCTCAAATTTCCCTTACTAACCCCTATGAAAATTGTTGATTTTTTTATGGTCTCGGAATGACCGCGCGTTGCGCTCGGAATGACCCTAGATGTCCCTCATGGATAAAATAGAGTATTTCTAGCAGTTCCATAACAAGGTTTTCAGTCGAATCGCGTTTCTGAGTGTAATACACGAGTTTTCTAATTTTGCTCAAATTTCCCTTACTAACCCCTATGAAAATTGTTGATTTTTTTATGGTCTCGGAATGACCGCGCGTTGCGCTCGGAATGACCCTAGATGTCCCTCATGGATAAAATAGAGTATTTCTAGCAGTTCCATAACAAGGTTTTCAGTCGAATCGCGTTTCTGAGTGTAATACACGAGTTTTCTAATTTTGCTCAAATTTCCCTTACTAACCCCTATGAAAATTGTTGATTTTTTTATGGTCTCGGAATGACCGCGCGTTGCGCTCGGAATGACCCTAGATGTCCCTCATGGATAAAATAGAGTATTTCTAGCAGTTCCATAACAAGGTTTTCAGTCGAATCGCGTTTCTGAGTGTAATACACGAGTTTTCTAATTTTGCTCAAATTTCCCTTACTAACCCCTATGAAAATTGTTGATTTTTTTATGGTCTCGGAATGACCGCGCGTTGCGCTCGGAATGACCCTAGATGTCCCTCATGGATAAAATAGAGTATTTCTAGCAGTTCCATAACAAGGTTTTCAGTCGAATCGCGTTTCTGAGTGTAATACACGAGTTTTCTAATTTTGCTCAAATTTCCCTTACTAACCCCTATGAAAATTGTTGATTTTTTTATGGTCTCGGAATGACCGCGCGTTGCGCTCGGAATGACCCTAGATGTCCCTCATGGATAAAATAGAGTATTTCTAGCAGTTCCATAACAAGGTTTTCAGTCGAATCGCGTTTCTGAGTGTAATACACGAGTTTTCTAATTTTGCTCAAATTTCCCTTACTAACCCCTATGAAAATTGTTGATTTTTTTATGGTCTCGGAATGACCGCGCGTTGCGCTCGGAATGACCCTAGATGTCCCTCATGGATAAAATAGAGTATTTCTAGCAGTTCCATAACAAGGTTTTCAGTCGAATCGCGTTTCTGAGTGTAATACACGAGTTTTCTAATTTTGCTCAAATTTCCCTTACTAACCCCTATGAAAATTGTTGATTTTTTTATGGTCTCGGAATGACCGCGCGTTGCGCTCGGAATGACCCTAGATGTCCCTCATGGATAAAATAGAGTATTTCTAGCAGTTCCATAACAAGGTTTTCAGTCGAATCGCGTTTCTGAGTGTAATACACGAGTTTTCTAATTTTGCTCAAATTTCCCTTACTAACCCCTATGAAAATTGTTGATTTTTTTATGGTCTCGGAATGACCGCGCGTTGCGCTCGGAATGACCCTAGATGTCCCTCATGGATAAAATAGAGTATTTCTAGCAGTTCCATAACAAGGTTTTCAGTCGAATCGCGTTTCTGAGTGTAATACACGAGTTTTCTAATTTTGCTCAAATTTCCCTTACTAACCCCTATGAAAATTGTTGATTTTTTTATGGTCTCGGAATGACCGCGCGTTGCGCTCGGAATGACCCTAGATGTCCCTCATGGATAAAATAGAGTATTTCTAGCAGTTCCATAACAAGGTTTTCAGTCGAATCGCGTTTCTGAGTGTAATACACGAGTTTTCTAATTTTGCTCAAATTTCCCTTACTAACCCCTATGAAAATTGTTGATTTTTTTATGGTCTCGGAATGACCGCGCGTTGCGCTCGGAATGACCCTAGATGTCCCTCATGGATAAAATAGAGTATTTCTAGCAGTTCCATAACAAGGTTTTCAGTCGAATCGCGTTTCTGAGTGTAATACACGAGTTTTCTAATTTTGCTCAAATTTCCCTTACTAACCCCTATGAAAATTGTTGATTTTTTTATGGTCTCGGAATGACCGCGCGTTGCGCTCGGAATGACCCTAGATGTCCCTCATGGATAAAATAGAGTATTTCTAGCAGTTCCATAACAAGGTTTTCAGTCGAATCGCGTTTCTGAGTGTAATACACGAGTTTTCTAATTTTGCTCAAATTTCCCTTACTAACCCCTATGAAAATTGTTGATTTTTTTATGGTCTCGGAATGACCGCGCGTTGCGCTCGGAATGACCCTAGATGTCCCTCATGGATAAAATAGAGTATTTCTAGCAGTTCCATAACAAGGTTTTCAGTCGAATCGCGTTTCTGAGTGTAATACACGAGTTTTCTAATTTTGCTCAAATTTCCCTTACTAACCCCTATGAAAATTGTTGATTTTTTTATGGTCTCGGAATGACCGCGCGTTGCGCTCGGAATGACCCTAGATGTCCCTCATGGATAAAATAGAGTATTTCTAGCAGTTCCATAACAAGGTTTTCAGTCGAATCGCGTTTCTGAGTGTAATACACGAGTTTTCTAATTTTGCTCAAATTTCCCTTACTAACCCCTATGAAAATTGTTGATTTTTTTATGGTCTCGGAATGACCGCGCGTTGCGCTCGGAATGACCCTAGATGTCCCTCATGGATAAAATAGAGTATTTCTAGCAGTTCCATAACAAGGTTTTCAGTCGAATCGCGTTTCTGAGTGTAATACACGAGTTTTCTAATTTTGCTCAAATTTCCCTTACTAACCCCTATGAAAATTGTTGATTTTTTATGGTCTCGGAATGACCGCGCGTTGCGCTCGGAATGACCCTAGATGTCCCTCATGGATAAAATAGAGTATTTCTAGCAGTTCCATAACAAGGTTTTCAGTCGAATCGCGTTTCTGAGTGTAATACACGAGTTTTCTAATTTTGCTCAAATTTCCCTTACTAACCCCTATGAAAATTGTTGATTTTTTTATGGTCTCGGAATGACCGCGCGTTGCGCTCGGAATGACCCTAGATGTCCCTCATGGATAAAATAGAGTATTTCTAGCAGTTCCATAACAAGGTTTTCAGTCGAATCGCGTTTCTGAGTGTAATACACGAGTTTTCTAATTTTGCTCAAATTTCCCTTACTAACCCCTATGAAAATTGTTGATTTTTTTATGGTCTCGGAATGACCGCGCGTTGCGCTCGGAATGACCCTAGATGTCCCTCATGGATAAAATAGAGTATTTCTAGCAGTTCCATAACAAGGTTTTCAGTCGAATCGCGTTTCTGAGTGTAATACACGAGTTTTCTAATTTTGCTCAAATTTCCCTTACTAACCCCTATGAAAATTGTTGATTTTTTTATGGTCTCGGAATGACCGCGCGTTGCGCTCGGAATGACCCTAGATGTCCCTCATGGATAAAATAGAGTATTTCTAGCAGTTCCATAACAAGGTTTTCAGTCGAATCGCGTTTCTGAGTGTAATACACGAGTTTTCTAATTTTGCTCAAATTTCCCTTACTAACCCCTATGAAAATTGTTGATTTTTTTATGGTCTCGGAATGACCGCGCGTTGCGCTCGGAATGACCCTAGATGTCCCTCATGGATAAAATAGAGTATTTCTAGCAGTTCCATAACAAGGTTTTCAGTCGAATCGCGTTTCTGAGTGTAATACACGAGTTTTCTAATTTTGCTCAAATTTCCCTTACTAACCCCTATGAAAATTGTTGATTTTTTTATGGTCTCGGAATGACCGCGCGTTGCGCTCGGAATGACCCTAGATGTCCCTCATGGATAAAATAGAGTATTTCTAGCAGTTCCATAACAAGGTTTTCAGTCGAATCGCGTTTCTGAGTGTAATACACGAGTTTTCTAATTTTGCTCAAATTTCCCTTACTAACCCCTATGAAAATTGTTGATTTTTTTATGGTCTCGGAATGACCGCGCGTTGCGCTCGGAATGACCCTAGATGTCCCTCATGGATAAAATAGAGTATTTCTAGCAGTTCCATAACAAGGTTTTCAGTCGAATCGCGTTTCTGAGTGTAATACACGAGTTTTCTAATTTTGCTCAAATTTCCCTTACTAACCCCTATGAAAATTGTTGATTTTTTTATGGTCTCGGAATGACCGCGCGTTGCGCTCGGAATGACCCTAGATGTCCCTCATGGATAAAATAGAGTATTTCTAGCAGTTCCATAACAAGGTTTTCAGTCGAATCGCGTTTCTGAGTGTAATACACGAGTTTTCTAATTTTGCTCAAATTTCCCTTACTAACCCCTATGAAAATTGTTGATTTTTTTATGGTCTCGGAATGACCGCGCGTTGCGCTCGGAATGACCCTAGATGTCCCTCATGGATAAAATAGAGTATTTCTAGCAGTTCCATAACAAGGTTTTCAGTCGAATCGCGTTTCTGAGTGTAATACACGAGTTTTCTAATTTTGCTCAAATTTCCCTTACTAACCCCTATGAAAATTGTTGATTTTTTTATGGTCTCGGAATGACCGCGCGTTGCGCTCGGAATGACCCTAGATGTCCCTCATGGATAAAATAGAGTATTTCTAGCAGTTCCATAACAAGGTTTTCAGTCGAATCGCGTTTCTGAGTGTAATACACGAGTTTTCTAATTTTGCTCAAATTTCCCTTACTAACCCCTATGAAAATTGTTGATTTTTTTATGGTCTCGGAATGACCGCGCGTTGCGCTCGGAATGACCCTAGATGTCCCTCATGGATAAAATAGAGTATTTCTAGCAGTTCCATAACAAGGTTTTCAGTCGAATCGCGTTTCTGAGTGTAATACACGAGTTTTCTAATTTTGCTCAAATTTCCCTTACTAACCCCTATGAAAATTGTTGATTTTTTTATGGTCTCGGAATGACCGCGCGTTGCGCTCGGAATGACCCTAGATGTCCCTCATGGATAAAATAGAGTATTTCTAGCAGTTCCATAACAAGGTTTTCAGTCGAATCGCGTTTCTGAGTGTAATACACGAGTTTTCTAATTTTGCTCAAATTTCCCTTACTAACCCCTATGAAAATTGTTGATTTTTTTATGGTCTCGGAATGACCGCGCGTTGCGCTCGGAATGACCCTAGATGTCCCTCATGGATAAAATAGAGTATTTCTAGCAGTTCCATAACAAGGTTTTCAGTCGAATCGCGTTTCTGAGTGTAATACACGAGTTTTCTAATTTTGCTCAAATTTCCCTTACTAACCCCTATGAAAATTGTTGATTTTTTTATGGTCTCGGAATGACCGCGCGTTGCGCTCGGAATGACCCTAGATGTCCCTCATGGATAAAATAGAGTATTTCTAGCAGTTCCATAACAAGGTTTTCAGTCGAATCGCGTTTCTGAGTGTAATACACGAGTTTTCTAATTTTGCTCAAATTTCCCTTACTAACCCCTATGAAAATTGTTGATTTTTTTATGGTCTCGGAATGACCGCGCGTTGCGCTCGGAATGACCCTAGATGTCCCTCATGGATAAAATAGAGTATTTCTAGCAGTTCCATAACAAGGTTTTCAGTCGAATCGCGTTTCTGAGTGTAATACACGAGTTTTCTAATTTTGCTCAAATTTCCCTTACTAACCCCTATGAAAATTGTTGATTTTTTTATGGTCTCGGAATGACCGCGCGTTGCGCTCGGAATGACCCTAGATGTCCCTCATGGATAAAATAGAGTATTTCTAGCAGTTCCATAACAAGGTTTTCAGTCGAATCGCGTTTCTGAGTGTAATACACGAGTTTTCTAATTTTGCTCAAATTTCCCTTACTAACCCCTATGAAAATTGTTGATTTTTTTATGGTCTCGGAATGACCGCGCGTTGCGCTCGGAATGACCCTAGATGTCCCTCATGGATAAAATAGAGTATTTCTAGCAGTTCCATAACAAGGTTTTCAGTCGAATCGCGTTTCTGAGTGTAATACACGAGTTTTCTAATTTTGCTCAAATTTCCCTTACTAACCCCTATGAAAATTGTTGATTTTTTTATGGTCTCGGAATGACCGCGCGTTGCGCTCGGAATGACCCTAGATGTCCCTCATGGATAAAATAGAGTATTTCTAGCAGTTCCATAACAAGGTTTTCAGTCGAATCGCGTTTCTGAGTGTAATACACGAGTTTTCTAATTTTGCTCAAATTTCCCTTACTAACCCCTATGAAAATTGTTGATTTTTTTATGGTCTCGGAATGACCGCGCGTTGCGCTCGGAATGACCCTAGATGTCCCTCATGGATAAAATAGAGTATTTCTAGCAGTTCCATAACAAGGTTTTCAGTCGAATCGCGTTTCTGAGTGTAATACACGAGTTTTCTAATTTTGCTCAAATTTCCCTTACTAACCCCTATGAAAATTGTTGATTTTTTTATGGTCTCGGAATGACCGCGCGTTGCGCTCGGAATGACCCTAGATGTCCCTCATGGATAAAATAGAGTATTTCTAGCAGTTCCATAACAAGGTTTTCAGTCGAATCGCGTTTCTGAGTGTAATACACGAGTTTTCTAATTTTGCTCAAATTTCCCTTACTAACCCCTATGAAAATTGTTGATTTTTTTATGGTCTCGGAATGACCGCGCGTTGCGCTCGGAATGACCCTAGATGTCCCTCATGGATAAAATAGAGTATTTCTAGCAGTTCCATAACAAGGTTTTCAGTCGAATCGCGTTTCTGAGTGTAATACACGAGTTTTCTAATTTTGCTCAAATTTCCCTTACTAACCCCTATGAAAATTGTTGATTTTTTTATGGTCTCGGAATGACCGCGCGTTGCGCTCGGAATGACCCTAGATGTCCCTCATGGATAAAATAGAGTATTTCTAGCAGTTCCATAACAAGGTTTTCAGTCGAATCGCGTTTCTGAGTGTAATACACGAGTTTTCTAATTTTGCTCAAATTTCCCTTACTAACCCCTATGAAAATTGTTGATTTTTTTATGGTCTCGGAATGACCGCGCGTTGCGCTCGGAATGACCCTAGATGTCCCTCATGGATAAAATAGAGTATTTCTAGCAGTTCCATAACAAGGTTTTCAGTCGAATCGCGTTTCTGAGTGTAATACACGAGTTTTCTAATTTTGCTCAAATTTCCCTTACTAACCCCTATGAAAATTGTTGATTTTTTTATGGTCTCGGAATGACCGCGCGTTGCGCTCGGAATGACCCTAGATGTCCCTCATGGATAAAATAGAGTATTTCTAGCAGTTCCATAACAAGGTTTTCAGTCGAATCGCGTTTCTGAGTGTAATACACGAGTTTTCTAATTTTGCTCAAATTTCCCTTACTAACCCCTATGAAAATTGTTGATTTTTTTATGGTCTCGGAATGACCGCGCGTTGCGCTCGGAATGACCCTAGATGTCCCTCATGGATAAAATAGAGTATTTCTAGCAGTTCCATAACAAGGTTTTCAGTCGAATCGCGTTTCTGAGTGTAATACACGAGTTTTCTAATTTTGCTCAAATTTCCCTTACTAACCCCTATGAAAATTGTTGATTTTTTTATGGTCTCGGAATGACCGCGCGTTGCGCTCGGAATGACCCTAGATGTCCCTCATGGATAAAATAGAGTATTTCTAGCAGTTCCATAACAAGGTTTTCAGTCGAATCGCGTTTCTGAGTGTAATACACGAGTTTTCTAATTTTGCTCAAATTTCCCTTACTAACCCCTATGAAAATTGTTGATTTTTTTATGGTCTCGGAATGACCGCGCGTTGCGCTCGGAATGACCCTAGATGTCCCTCATGGATAAAATAGAGTATTTCTAGCAGTTCCATAACAAGGTTTTCAGTCGAATCGCGTTTCTGAGTGTAATACACGAGTTTTCTAATTTTGCTCAAATTTCCCTTACTAACCCCTATGAAAATTGTTGATTTTTTTATGGTCTCGGAATGACCGCGCGTTGCGCTCGGAATGACCCTAGATGTCCCTCATGGATAAAATAGAGTATTTCTAGCAGTTCCATAACAAGGTTTTCAGTCGAATCGCGTTTCTGAGTGTAATACACGAGTTTTCTAATTTTGCTCAAATTTCCCTTACTAACCCCTATGAAAATTGTTGATTTTTTTATGGTCTCGGAATGACCGCGCGTTGCGCTCGGAATGACCCTAGATGTCCCTCATGGATAAAATAGAGTATTTCTAGCAGTTCCATAACAAGGTTTTCAGTCGAATCGCGTTTCTGAGTGTAATACACGAGTTTTCTAATTTTGCTCAAATTTCCCTTACTAACCCCTATGAAAATTGTTGATTTTTTTATGGTCTCGGAATGACCGCGCGTTGCGCTCGGAATGACCCTAGATGTCCCTCATGGATAAAATAGAGTATTTCTAGCAGTTCCATAACAAGGTTTTCAGTCGAATCGCGTTTCTGAGTGTAATACACGAGTTTTCTAATTTTGCTCAAATTTCCCTTACTAACCCCTATGAAAATTGTTGATTTTTTTATGGTCTCGGAATGACCGCGCGTTGCGCTCGGAATGACCCTAGATGTCCCTCATGGATAAAATAGAGTATTTCTAGCAGTTCCATAACAAGGTTTTCAGTCGAATCGCGTTTCTGAGTGTAATACACGAGTTTTCTAATTTTGCTCAAATTTCCCTTACTAACCCCTATGAAAATTGTTGATTTTTTTATGGTCTCGGAATGACCGCGCGTTGCGCTCGGAATGACCCTAGATGTCCCTCATGGATAAAATAGAGTATTTCTAGCAGTTCCATAACAAGGTTTTCAGTCGAATCGCGTTTCTGAGTGTAATACACGAGTTTTCTAATTTTGCTCAAATTTCCCTTACTAACCCCTATGAAAATTGTTGATTTTTTTATGGTCTCGGAATGACCGCGCGTTGCGCTCGGAATGACCCTAGATGTCCCTCATGGATAAAATAGAGTATTTCTAGCAGTTCCATAACAAGGTTTTCAGTCGAATCGCGTTTCTGAGTGTAATACACGAGTTTTCTAATTTTGCTCAAATTTCCCTTACTAACCCCTATGAAAATTGTTGATTTTTTATGGTCTCGGAATGACCGCGCGTTGCGCTCGGAATGACCCTAGATGTCCCTCATGGATAAAATAGAGTATTTCTAGCAGTTCCATAACAAGGTTTTCAGTCGAATCGCGTTTCTGAGTGTAATACACGAGTTTTCTAATTTTGCTCAAATTTCCCTTACTAACCCCTATGAAAATTGTTGATTTTTTTATGGTCTCGGAATGACCGCGCGTTGCGCTCGGAATGACCCTAGATGTCCCTCATGGATAAAATAGAGTATTTCTAGCAGTTCCATAACAAGGTTTTCAGTCGAATCGCGTTTCTGAGTGTAATACACGAGTTTTCTAATTTTGCTCAAATTTCCCTTACTAACCCCTATGAAAATTGTTGATTTTTTTATGGTCTCGGAATGACCGCGCGTTGCGCTCGGAATGACCCTAGATGTCCCTCATGGATAAAATAGAGTATTTCTAGCAGTTCCATAACAAGGTTTTCAGTCGAATCGCGTTTCTGAGTGTAATACACGAGTTTTCTAATTTTGCTCAAATTTCCCTTACTAACCCCTATGAAAATTGTTGATTTTTTTATGGTCTCGGAATGACCGCGCGTTGCGCTCGGAATGACCCTAGATGTCCCTCATGGATAAAATAGAGTATTTCTAGCAGTTCCATAACAAGGTTTTCAGTCGAATCGCGTTTCTGAGTGTAATACACGAGTTTTCTAATTTTGCTCAAATTTCCCTTACTAACCCCTATGAAAATTGTTGATTTTTTTATGGTCTCGGAATGACCGCGCGTTGCGCTCGGAATGACCCTAGATGTCCCTCATGGATAAAATAGAGTATTTCTAGCAGTTCCATAACAAGGTTTTCAGTCGAATCGCGTTTCTGAGTGTAATACACGAGTTTTCTAATTTTGCTCAAATTTCCCTTACTAACCCCTATGAAAATTGTTGATTTTTTTATGGTCTCGGAATGACCGCGCGTTGCGCTCGGAATGACCCTAGATGTCCCTCATGGATAAAATAGAGTATTTCTAGCAGTTCCATAACAAGGTTTTCAGTCGAATCGCGTTTCTGAGTGTAATACACGAGTTTTCTAATTTTGCTCAAATTTCCCTTACTAACCCCTATGAAAATTGTTGATTTTTTTATGGTCTCGGAATGACCGCGCGTTGCGCTCGGAATGACCCTAGATGTCCCTCATGGATAAAATAGAGTATTTCTAGCAGTTCCATAACAAGGTTTTCAGTCGAATCGCGTTTCTGAGTGTAATACACGAGTTTTCTAATTTTGCTCAAATTTCCCTTACTAACCCCTATGAAAATTGTTGATTTTTTTATGGTCTCGGAATGACCGCGCGTTGCGCTCGGAATGACCCTAGATGTCCCTCATGGATAAAATAGAGTATTTCTAGCAGTTCCATAACAAGGTTTTCAGTCGAATCGCGTTTCTGAGTGTAATACACGAGTTTTCTAATTTTGCTCAAATTTCCCTTACTAACCCCTATGAAAATTGTTGATTTTTTTATGGTCTCGGAATGACCGCGCGTTGCGCTCGGAATGACCCTAGATGTCCCTCATGGATAAAATAGAGTATTTCTAGCAGTTCCATAACAAGGTTTTCAGTCGAATCGCGTTTCTGAGTGTAATACACGAGTTTTCTAATTTTGCTCAAATTTCCCTTACTAACCCCTATGAAAATTGTTGATTTTTTTATGGTCTCGGAATGACCGCGCGTTGCGCTCGGAATGACCCTAGATGTCCCTCATGGATAAAATAGAGTATTTCTAGCAGTTCCATAACAAGGTTTTCAGTCGAATCGCGTTTCTGAGTGTAATACACGAGTTTTCTAATTTTGCTCAAATTTCCCTTACTAACCCCTATGAAAATTGTTGATTTTTTTATGGTCTCGGAATGACCGCGCGTTGCGCTCGGAATGACCCTAGATGTCCCTCATGGATAAAATAGAGTATTTCTAGCAGTTCCATAACAAGGTTTTCAGTCGAATCGCGTTTCTGAGTGTAATACACGAGTTTTCTAATTTTGCTCAAATTTCCCTTACTAACCCCTATGAAAATTGTTGATTTTTTTATGGTCTCGGAATGACCGCGCGTTGCGCTCGGAATGACCCTAGATGTCCCTCATGGATAAAATAGAGTATTTCTAGCAGTTCCATAACAAGGTTTTCAGTCGAATCGCGTTTCTGAGTGTAATACACGAGTTTTCTAATTTTGCTCAAATTTCCCTTACTAACCCCTATGAAAATTGTTGATTTTTTTATGGTCTCGGAATGACCGCGCGTTGCGCTCGGAATGACCCTAGATGTCCCTCATGGATAAAATAGAGTATTTCTAGCAGTTCCATAACAAGGTTTTCAGTCGAATCGCGTTTCTGAGTGTAATACACGAGTTTTCTAATTTTGCTCAAATTTCCCTTACTAACCCCTATGAAAATTGTTGATTTTTTTATGGTCTCGGAATGACCGCGCGTTGCGCTCGGAATGACCCTAGATGTCCCTCATGGATAAAATAGAGTATTTCTAGCAGTTCCATAACAAGGTTTTCAGTCGAATCGCGTTTCTGAGTGTAATACACGAGTTTTCTAATTTTGCTCAAATTTCCCTTACTAACCCCTATGAAAATTGTTGATTTTTTTATGGTCTCGGAATGACCGCGCGTTGCGCTCGGAATGACCCTAGATGTCCCTCATGGATAAAATAGAGTATTTCTAGCAGTTCCATAACAAGGTTTTCAGTCGAATCGCGTTTCTGAGTGTAATACACGAGTTTTCTAATTTTGCTCAAATTTCCCTTACTAACCCCTATGAAAATTGTTGATTTTTTTATGGTCTCGGAATGACCGCGCGTTGCGCTCGGAATGACCCTAGATGTCCCTCATGGATAAAATAGAGTATTTCTAGCAGTTCCATAACAAGGTTTTCAGTCGAATCGCGTTTCTGAGTGTAATACACGAGTTTTCTAATTTTGCTCAAATTTCCCTTACTAACCCCTATGAAAATTGTTGATTTTTTTATGGTCTCGGAATGACCGCGCGTTGCGCTCGGAATGACCCTAGATGTCCCTCATGGATAAAATAGAGTATTTCTAGCAGTTCCATAACAAGGTTTTCAGTCGAATCGCGTTTCTGAGTGTAATACACGAGTTTTCTAATTTTGCTCAAATTTCCCTTACTAACCCCTATGAAAATTGTTGATTTTTTTATGGTCTCGGAATGACCGCGCGTTGCGCTCGGAATGACCCTAGATGTCCCTCATGGATAAAATAGAGTATTTCTAGCAGTTCCATAACAAGGTTTTCAGTCGAATCGCGTTTCTGAGTGTAATACACGAGTTTTCTAATTTTGCTCAAATTTCCCTTACTAACCCCTATGAAAATTGTTGATTTTTTTATGGTCTCGGAATGACCGCGCGTTGCGCTCGGAATGACCCTAGATGTCCCTCATGGATAAAATAGAGTATTTCTAGCAGTTCCATAACAAGGTTTTCAGTCGAATCGCGTTTCTGAGTGTAATACACGAGTTTTCTAATTTTGCTCAAATTTCCCTTACTAACCCCTATGAAAATTGTTGATTTTTTTATGGTCTCGGAATGACCGCGCGTTGCGCTCGGAATGACCCTAGATGTCCCTCATGGATAAAATAGAGTATTTCTAGCAGTTCCATAACAAGGTTTTCAGTCGAATCGCGTTTCTGAGTGTAATACACGAGTTTTCTAATTTTGCTCAAATTTCCCTTACTAACCCCTATGAAAATTGTTGATTTTTTTATGGTCTCGGAATGACCGCGCGTTGCGCTCGGAATGACCCTAGATGTCCCTCATGGATAAAATAGAGTATTTCTAGCAGTTCCATAACAAGGTTTTCAGTCGAATCGCGTTTCTGAGTGTAATACACGAGTTTTCTAATTTTGCTCAAATTTCCCTTACTAACCCCTATGAAAATTGTTGATTTTTTTATGGTCTCGGAATGACCGCGCGTTGCGCTCGGAATGACCCTAGATGTCCCTCATGGATAAAATAGAGTATTTCTAGCAGTTCCATAACAAGGTTTTCAGTCGAATCGCGTTTCTGAGTGTAATACACGAGTTTTCTAATTTTGCTCAAATTTCCCTTACTAACCCCTATGAAAATTGTTGATTTTTTTATGGTCTCGGAATGACCGCGCGTTGCGCTCGGAATGACCCTAGATGTCCCTCATGGATAAAATAGAGTATTTCTAGCAGTTCCATAACAAGGTTTTCAGTCGAATCGCGTTTCTGAGTGTAATACACGAGTTTTCTAATTTTGCTCAAATTTCCCTTACTAACCCCTATGAAAATTGTTGATTTTTTTATGGTCTCGGAATGACCGCGCGTTGCGCTCGGAATGACCCTAGATGTCCCTCATGGATAAAATAGAGTATTTCTAGCAGTTCCATAACAAGGTTTTCAGTCGAATCGCGTTTCTGAGTGTAATACACGAGTTTTCTAATTTTGCTCAAATTTCCCTTACTAACCCCTATGAAAATTGTTGATTTTTTATGGTCTCGGAATGACCGCGCGTTGCGCTCGGAATGACCCTAGATGTCCCTCATGGATAAAATAGAGTATTTCTAGCAGTTCCATAACAAGGTTTTCAGTCGAATCGCGTTTCTGAGTGTAATACACGAGTTTTCTAATTTTGCTCAAATTTCCCTTACTAACCCCTATGAAAATTGTTGATTTTTTTATGGTCTCGGAATGACCGCGCGTTGCGCTCGGAATGACCCTAGATGTCCCTCATGGATAAAATAGAGTATTTCTAGCAGTTCCATAACAAGGTTTTCAGTCGAATCGCGTTTCTGAGTGTAATACACGAGTTTTCTAATTTTGCTCAAATTTCCCTTACTAACCCCTATGAAAATTGTTGATTTTTTATGGTCTCGGAATGACCGCGCGTTGCGCTCGGAATGACCCTAGATGTCCCTCATGGATAAAATAGAGTATTTCTAGCAGTTCCATAACAAGGTTTTCAGTCGAATCGCGTTTCTGAGTGTAATACACGAGTTTTCTAATTTTGCTCAAATTTCCCTTACTAACCCCTATGAAAATTGTTGATTTTTTTATGGTCTCGGAATGACCGCGCGTTGCGCTCGGAATGACCCTAGATGTCCCTCATGGATAAAATAGAGTATTTCTAGCAGTTCCATAACAAGGTTTTCAGTCGAATCGCGTTTCTGAGTGTAATACACGAGTTTTCTAATTTTGCTCAAATTTCCCTTACTAACCCCTATGAAAATTGTTGATTTTTTATGGTCTCGGAATGACCGCGCGTTGCGCTCGGAATGACCCTAGATGTCCCTCATGGATAAAATAGAGTATTTCTAGCAGTTCCATAACAAGGTTTTCAGTCGAATCGCGTTTCTGAGTGTAATACACGAGTTTTCTAATTTGCTCAAATTTTCCTTACTAACCCCTATGAAAATTGTTGATTTTTTTATGGTCTCGGAATGACCGCGCGTTGCGCTCGGAATGACCCTAGATGTCCCTCATGGATAAAATAGAGTATTTCTAGCAGTTCCATAACAAGGTTTTCAGTCGAATCGCGTTTCTGAGTGTAATACACGAGTTTTCTAATTTTGCTCAAATTTCCCTTACTAACCCCTATGAAAATTGTTGATTTTTTATGGTCTCGGAATGACCGCGCGTTGCGCTCGGAATGACCCTAGATGTCCCTCATGGATAAAATAGAGTATTTCTAGCAGTTCCATAACAAGGTTTTCAGTCGAATCGCGTTTCTGAGTGTAATACACGAGTTTTCTAATTTTGCTCAAATTTCCCTTACTAACCCCTATGAAAATTGTTGATTTTTTATGGTCTCGGAATGACCGCGCGTTGCGCTCGGAATGACCCTAGATGTCCCTCATGGATAAAATAGAGTATTTCTAGCAGTTCCATACAAGGTTTTCAGTCGAATCGCGTTTCTGAGTGTAATACACGAGTTTTCTAATTTTGCTCAAATTTCCCTTACTAACCCCTATGAAAATTGTTGATTTTTTATGGTCTCGGAATGACCGCGCGTTGCGCTCGGAATGACCCTAGATGTCCCTCATGGATAAAATAGAGTATTTCTAGCAGTTCCATAACAAGTTTTTCAGTCGAATCGCGTTTCTGAGTGTAATACACGAGTTTTCTAATTTTGCTCAAATTTCCCTTACTAACCCCTATGAAAATTGTTGATTTTTTTATGGTCTCGGAATGACCGCGCGTTGCGCTCGGAATGACCCTAGATGTCCCTCATGGATAAAATAGAGTATTTCTAGCAGTTCCATAACAAGGTTTTCAGTCGAATCGCGTTTCTGAGTGTAATACACGAGTTTTCTAATTTTGCTCAAATTTCCCTTACTAACCCCTATGAAAATTGTTGATTTTTTTATGGTCTCGGACTGACCGCGCGTTGCGCTCGGAATGACCCTAGATGTCCCTCATGGATAAAATAGAGTATTTCTAGCAGTTCCATAACAAGGTTTTCAGTCGAATCGCGTTTCTGAGTGTAATACACGAGTTTTCTAATTTTGCTCAAATTTCCCTTACTAACCCCTATGAAAATTGTTGATTTTTTTATGGTCTCGGAATGTCCGCGCGTTGCGCTCGGAATGACCCTAGATGTCCCTCATGGATAAAATAGAGTATTTCTAGCAGTTCCATAACAAGGTTTTCAGTCGAATCGCGTTTCTGAGTGTAATACACGAGTTTTCTAATTTTGCTCAAATTTCCCTTACTAACCCCTATGAAAATTGTTGATTTTTTTATGGTCTCGGAATGACGCGCGTTGCGCTCGGAATGACCCTAGATGTCCCTCATGGATAAAATAGAGTATTTCTAGCAGTTCCATAACAAGGTTTTCAGTCGAATCGCGTTTCTGAGTGTAATACACGAGTTTTCTAATTTTGCTCAAATTTCCCTTACTAACCCCTATGAAAATTGTTGATTTTTTTATGGTCTCGGAATGACCGCGCGTTGCGCTCGGAATGACCCTAGATGTCCCTCATGGATAAATAGAGTATTTCTAGCAGTTCCATACAAGGTTTTCAGTCGAATCGCGTTTCTGAGTGTAATACACGAGTTTTCTAATTTTGCTCAAATTTCCCTTACTAACCCCTATGAAAATTGTTGATTTTTTTATGGTCTCGGAATGACCGCGCGTTGCGCTCGGAATGACCCTAGATGTCCCTCATGGATAAAATAGAGTATTTCTAGCAGTTCCATAACAAGGTTTTCAGTCGAATCGCGTTTCTGAGTGTAATACACGAGTTTTCTAATTTTGCTCAAATTTCCCTTACTAACCCCTTTGAAAATTGTTGATTTTTTCATGGTCTCGGAATGACCGAGCGTTGCGCTCGGAATGACCCTAGATGTCCCTCATGGATAAAATAGAGTATTTCTAGCAGTTCCATAACAAGGTTTTCAGTCGAATCGCGTTTCTGAGTGTAATACACGAGTTTTCTAATTTTGCTCAAATTTCCCTTACTAACCCCTATGAAAATTGTTGATTTTTTTATAGTCTCGTAATGTCCGCGAGTTGCGCTCGGTATGACCATAGGTGTCGCTCAGGGATAAAATAGAGTATTCCTTGCAGTTCCATAACAAGGTTTTCAGTCGAATCGCGTTTCTGAGTGTAATACACGAGTTTTCTAATTTTGCACAAATTTCCCTTACTAAACCCCATGAAAATTGTAGATTTTTTTATGGTCTCGAAATGACCGCGAGATGCGCTCGGAATGACCCTAGATGTCCCTCATGCATAAAATAGAGTATGTCTAGCAGTTCCATAACAAGGTTTTCAGTCGAATCGCGTTTTTGAGTGTAATACACGAGTTTTCTAATTTTGCTCAAATTTCCCTTACTAACCCCTATGAAAATTTAGATTTTTTTATGGTCTCGAAATGACCGCGAGTTGCCCTCGGAATGACCCTAGATGTCCCTCATGTATAAATAGAGTATTCCTGTAGTTCTATAACAAGTTTTTCAGTCAATCGCGTTTCTGAGTGTAA
>QUWJ01000276.1:0-22213 GCA_003430845.1 Xanthoceras sorbifolium | reverse complement strand
TCAATAATCTCCTTCGGATACCATGTAGAATGACAGCTAATAAGACATAGAAGTGGACTTCAAATCGTGTAAAACCTAGTTGCATGTAGACCGATAGGGCATCATATTAATGTAGCCCCCAAGATCTAACATTGCTCTTTCCTTATTTGTATTGCCCACTGTGATGTCAATGTTGAAATTCCCTAGATCCTTCAGTTTTGGACGGAGTTTCTGCTGTAAGGTTGCACTAACTGTCTCTAAAATCATGACCCGCTCATTGTGCCCATACTGCCTCTTTCGTGTATTAAGTTCTTTAAAAAACTTAGCATATACTGGCATTTTTTGAATCATCTCCAGAAGTAACAAGTTGACAATGACTCGTAAGAGAATGTCATAAATCTCTATAAAGGCTTTGTCATTCTTGTTTTTCTGTAGTCAACCCAAAAATGGAATCGGTGATGTGTAAGGGTCTACAGTCTTGTGAAGAAGCGGTTCCTTTAAAGGTTTGCCTACTCCTATCTCTTTATTCACTTGAGGATCTACTGATATACATGTACCTGCATCATTAACAAAATTAATAGAAAGTTCACCCCCAACCTGATTATTTATGACCTTACCACTGTATAAGACGGTCACTACTTTTGCTTGTTCCGATTGACTTGGGAACTTCCCTGGCACTTGTTGTTGCAGAGCCTCAGCAAGTTGTCCAACTTGCACCTTAATTTTTCTTGTGGAGGCTTCATGTTGTTGGAATCGCTGCTCAACTACTTGTTGACTCTACTGAAATGCTTGCATGAATTTTTCAAATTTATCTTCAAGCGATGGCCTCGCTTGTTGAGAAGGTGGACTAGCTTGTTGATTTTAGGAATTTTGTGCATTTTCTTGGTACTGATTCTAATGCAAAGGTTAAAATCGCTGTTGTAGAGGGTTAACTTGATGCTGCTTAGGTGTTAGCTCCATTTCTTGATAAAAAATGGGCCTCCATCTTTACTTACTTTTATTCCATTCCCCGGTAATTATCAATTGTTTTTGATGTTTTACTCTAGTGTGCAGGTAAAAAGATTTATGCTTAATTGAAGAGTTTTGGTGGATTAAATCGAAGATTTAAAGAATTATTAGTACACAGCTGTCATGTTTCGGAGGTTTTCATAAATTCCATAGAATGAACTTGGTTGCGAGCCTTATATTTCTGGAAAGGTCTAGATGTCTACCTTCGGCAAATTTTACGGTTCGTGATTCCTAGTTTTTAAAAGAAAGTTATGCTCATTTTCGCATCAATGCGCAGTCTCGCGGCTTGACCTGCGACTTGGGTCGCCACTTGCGCAGTCTCGCGACTTTACCCGCGACTTGTGCAAATCCAAGCTCGAAACCAAGTTCATTTTATGGAATTTATGACGGCCTCCGAAACATGATAGCTATACACTAACAATTCTTCAAATCTTCGATTTAATCCATCAAAGTTCTTCAATTAAGTACAAAATCTTTTTATCTGCACACTAGAGTAAAACATCAAAAATAACCAATAATTACCCGGGAATGGAACTAAAATAGGTAAAAGATAGGTAAAGATGGAGGCTCATTTTTTATCAAGAAATGGAGCCAACAAATACCCCCAAACCTAACTTTTGCTAGTCCTCGAGCAAAATTGGAACAAAAAAAAATGTAAACAAAACTAAAACAGAAAAATAAATAAATAATATAAACAAACAACTAGCCTAAACCACTTTCGTATGTAACACGATGTCATTTAACATGTACCATAAACCTTTAAACCCCTAAATGTCCCTTGTAAACAAGTTATAGTCTCGTGAAAATTTACTAGAAACGATACCTACAAATGCATCTCTGAACATTAAAGAACAATTAATTTGCCAAATGAAACACAATCCATTAAGATAAAAATTAGCAAAAACAATAAGTAAAATTCGAAAGCATCCACTCTCAGATTTTTGCACCACTTGCCACGCACATGCCAACACTCTAAGAATCTTAAAAGAAAGCAACTGTGTTCAAATAATCGAGATAGAATTTGTCTCGACTCTAAACCTCTCAGGATAATTCTCTAGAAAATCGCTCAGAACCTAAGCAATACACTCATCAAACACATGCGGAAAGAATTTATGCTCAAAGAAATACGAATATACATCGCATGTGAAAGTCAATTTGAAAAAAACGATATTTTATCGCAAATACATCTCATTGAAGGAATCAAACTTTATGACCAAGATATCAACATGAAAACCTCTACATTAAAGCTAGACTCCTCAAAAGATCAGCAAGTCTTAATAAAGGTTATAATGGGGCTATTGGGTGACAGGTTAAGAAAGAAAAGGAAAAATGAATACAAAGAGCTTGATCACATTAAGAGATCACTTATCATTTTCAATACATGGATCATTCCCTTTTATTTTTCATTTCTTATGCCACAATGCTTTGCATGATTCCTTTCGTTTATTTTCTTTTCTTTTCTTTTCTTTTCCTTTTTTGTTTTTACAATCACAACAATAACAACATTTACCTTGGCATATTTCTTGTGAAATTCACCCATGTAATTGTTTTCTTTTCTTATCATCTTAAAATGATCCAAGCTAAAAAGGTAAGGTTATTTCATACATAGAGCTTGATTTTGGATTTATGTAGGTGATGAAAAAAGAGCTTCTAAATGTTTGGCTTCAAAATGGTTATTGGAGCACACACAAGGATAGAAAAAAATTTTAGATTTATAGTAGCTCAACATGCATAGCCTACATCACTTCTAAAGGGGAAAACCAACTCAACATAGGGTAAACACATAATATCTTAGATGTTGTTAAAAAATGTTCAATGCAAAACCTAAATGAAATCAAACTAATTGATCAAAATTGAAGATAAGTATGTAAAGAGTAGAAACGAAAATACCATCTCAAATAATAAAGTATAAGCTCAAAAACTCACTGGGTAAGTCTCCACTATTTATCCTAGTCGATCAAACATGACATGTTTTCACAAAAAAATAAACAAAGTATAACACAATGTGGTACAAAACATGGCATGAAAAAAATTTGAGTGGTCCCAAATAAATTAAAACTCATTGGAAAAAGTTAACAATTATGTTTAAACAAAAAGCACACACATGACAAAAATAAAGGTTAAAAAATATTTAGAGTCTAAACTAAACATACTAGACACTGACTAAACACACTAAACACGAACTAGATGTACGTGGTGTTGTTATACCTAAGTTTTCCAAATGCTTAATGCGTAGAAGGAAATTCTAGGTTTCCAGCCGATATACGCCAACTAAACATAACAAAATATTACACAATAAACACAATCAAAATACAAGAAAAATATTAACGAAAGACCACCAAAAACCACCCCCAAACCTAAGATAAACATTGTCCCCAATATTTTAAAACCTTATGCTTGAGAAAAAGATGTGCTAAACAAATAAATAAAAACTAAAAATGAGAAATAAACTAAAAACAATCTCACTAAACACACAAATAGAAACAAAGTAAAATTAAAAATCACACATAAAAATCAAACACCGGCCACCACTCCAAAAATATTCATATTTAACCAAACTTCTCCTGAACATCGAAAATTTCCAACACAAGACACAGCACTTCAAATAAGTTCACGGGCAAGGGTTACTAAATACTAAAAATCAAAATTTAAACAAATAAAAAAGAAAAGAAATAAAAATGAAAAAATATACAAATTTACCTGGTCACTTTTGCTTTCGCGCACCTGCCTCATAATTGATATCTTCTCATCAACTTACCGCACCATCCTAACCAAATGAATGGAAAAGAAGATAACTCTCCCAGCCCTGCATACCTCGAATGAGAAGGTAGCTTCTTGCGGCCCAAGCGCGGTGGTTGCTCAAAAAGTGGAGGCAGTTTGGGCTTTCCTTCTCCAATATCTACATAAAACATATGTATTCTAGGAGAGAGAGAAGAAGAAAGAAGAAAAGAGAAGGAAATTAAAGTACATCATGTCAATCAAAAGTTATATTAAGATCCATCATCATCCATAGTATAAAAACTTAGTTCATAACTAGGAAATTAAAGTACATCATGTTCAACAATGGAGTCATAAACAAAAATAAAACTAAGGAAAGAATTGCGAAAAAGAAATCTCGATGGGAAGACTCTCGTCTGATTCCATCTCTGATGAAATCCTCCGTTGAAAATTTGAGTTCCTCGGTTGATTAAAGGCGAACGAAGCTTCGATCCGGTGTCTAGTCTTCTAGCATTCATTCTCTCTTCTTCTTTCTTTTTGCTCTCTATTTTTCTGTTTTCTGATGCTCTAGCGAACTCCCTTCTGAAAATCATGTTTTTCCTTTTAGCAGCTCGAATTAGCTCACTTAAAAGTTGCTAGCGACTTGGCCAAGTCGCGCCCAAAGTCGCAACAGTTTAGGCCACAAATCTGAATTACGCTTCGCGGCTCAAGTCGCGACAGCCTCGGTCTTTTTCTAGCATTATAACCTCGCGACTTGGCCAAGTCGCGGGTCAAGTCGCAACAGCCTCGACCTGGGTTGCTCAATTGCACAGCCTAGACTTGCTAAAATGGCGAGCCAAGTCGCGGCTCAAATAGCGAGCCTCTCTGCACATTTTTGCCTGAAAACGTCTGAAATCTCCAAATGAACCTAAAAGCCTACACACTCAAGGAAAACATTAAAAACACTTAATATTCACCCGAAAACGGATAAAAGCAAGGAGATATAAGGCCCTATTTCCGGTAAAAAATGGTGCCAACACTAGGTTACTGCTGATTATCTCTCCAAGAGAAGTTTGGATGATTCCTCCATCTTAAATTATAATAATTGGAGAATGGATCGTTTGTCTGTCTCTGTGGAAAGGCATTAAGCGCTTGAGCTTGTTCCTGCTCATACTCTGGAAACGACTCTCTAGATGGACACTGTAACATCCCAAATTTCGAGTAATTAATTTTGAATATGTGAAAATAAATTTTGTGAATTGAGGGGTGTAAATATAATTAAAAGTATGTTTATTTTATGGTTTCCAAGTGGACCAAATTGAACGGTCGAAAACGATGCACGAAGAGAGAGTGAAAAACTGAGACAGTGAGCATCGCGACCACAGATCGAGATGAGCTGCTTGCGATGAAGAATGTTGATTCTTGGCAGTGAGCACCGCGACCACAGATCGCGATGACTGGCTCGCGATGAAAAAGTGAAAATCCTGGCAGTGAGCATCGCGACCACCAGCGCGACCAAAGCACCGCGAGGTGTGCTCGCGATGAAGGCGGTAGAAATTGCTCCAGTGAGTACCGCGACCACAGGTCGCGACGATCAAAATTTTATAAAAAAAAAATAAGAGACGTGAAGTCTCCAGAAAAAACAAAAAGAGAGAAAATAGAGAGAAAGAGAGACCGAGGAAGACGGAGGAAGAAGAAGAAGAAGAAGAAGAAGAAGAAAAAGAAAGAAGAAAGGGAAAGGAAAGAAAAAAGAGAAAAAAAAGAGGAAGAGAAAGAAAAGAGGAGGAAGAAAAAAAGGAAGGAAAAAGGAAAACTCAAAAGAAAAAAGGGCGTAGAACCGGTAAAACAGAAACCAGGTTGGTGTACACTTGTTTCTGTAACTATTTTTGACATGTGTTTTGATTTAGTAATTTTGGAAATATATTTCTGGATCTTAAATACTCGTATTGATTCTATATATTCGTATTTCATTTGTGTATATTGTTGAAATTATTTGGGCAATATTCTGAGAATATGAAATTTTGAATCTAAGTGTATATTTCCACAACCTGAGTTACAACTATCGTTTTACGACTATTGTTGGTTTCCTAATTATTGATTTTGATTGAAACTGATTTTGAGTTACGAAAATTGTGATTATAGCGAATTTAATGATTTTGATTTTCTGTATTATGTTATTTTATGTATTTATATTTCCGTATATATAGTCTTTGATATATTCTGAATCTTTTTTTATAACTGTTAAGGAATATTAAATTTTGGATAGATTGAAAAAATTTTGATTATCTGAAAGATGTTTAAAAAGTAAATAAAATATTTGTAATATCTGAACTTTGATTTTGGCCCTGATATATGTATAGGGATATAGGGATATAGGAGATTGACATGTCAATTGGGTATATTAGCAGTACTGCGCCGATATTTCTGTATTGATATCACTCTATGGATTATTAGCAGTCACCGTTGTGGCCAATCCTTGAGTGAAGCCGTTTCCGACGGGTAGTTCCAGTTGGTTCCGATGTCAGAAATAATACCTGTATAGGATACCATTTCAGCGGGCAGTTCCCGTTGGTTCCGATGCTGAAATGGGAAACCCGACTGTATATATATCCGGCGGGCAATTCCTGTTGGTTCCGATGCCGAATAACCCATAATCCAGTCCTGCGAACCCTGATATATGTATCAAGGGCCCAACTGAGAATTGATAGTTAGAAAATGTTATAAAAAAATAATAATAAAGAAATGATATTGAAACTGAAATTCAGAAACTTTTGAATGTATATATAAATATATTTCTGCCATTCTGTATTTAAGTTTTATGGTTTAGTTATATATGTAATCTGAATTTCTAAGTTTAACATTTAGTGTTTTCAATTATATTATAATGTGTTTTATATATATATTTATTTATGAAATTTTGACTTAAAGCTTTATTGCATATTTCTATATATATATATATATATAATATATATATATATATATATATATATATTTCTAAATTTCTGAATTTACAACCCAGTGTTTTATATGATATTGAAATTTATTTTAGTGTACACCCACTAAGCTATATGCTTAGCGCGTTGATGTTTATCACGCGTAGATAACCAGGATATTGGGGAAGCAAAAGATTGAAGAAGAGGGAGTTGCAGGCAGATCTTCAGAGTCACAGTCACCACATTTTGGGTATATATATATCTTCCTGTGTAAAGTAATTAGTTATGCATGCATATACATAATACTTGTAATTGAGTTATATAAGTATGTTCCGTAATTATGTTGTAATTAATTATTTTATGATTTTCTGTTTTCAATTTCAAAAGACTGTAACTACACAATTTATAAATTGTTTTATTTTACAAACTGTTTGAAAGTCGCACTAAACGGCAGAGTACGCATTTGAATGAAATGAGATTTGAAGTGTTGTTGTGGAAATGTATTTGATTTGAGTTGTTTGAAAACAGGTTTTGGGAAATCAGAAAAACAGAGGAAACTCTGCCGGAATTTTTTTTAAAAAAAATGATTTGATGGGCTCACTAGAAACATATTTTTGAATTACAAATTGATATGATTTTCACTGGTTTGCAATATACAAAGTGAATGTAGAAAGTTTTGAAAACCCGGTAGCGCTCCCTGGGTCGATCCAGTCGGGTCGGGTCAGGGGGTGTTACAGACACACCTCATAGTCATGTCCATTAACTCAACAAATAAAGCAATCAACATTGAGTCTCTGCCATAGAAGATGCCAAATTTTGCATTTGTCTACTCAGTTTTGCCACTTGCTTAACCAGCCCTAAATTTGTGTTCACTTCATAAACACCTAGTTTCTTCCCTTGGACACTCTTTTGCTGTGAATTTGCTCCCAGCATCTCAAATAGATCATAAATCTGTTCTATGGTTTTTTCTATCAGGGATCCTTCTGCAACATTATCGACCGTCGCTTGACAATTTAGCGTCAACCTGTCATAGAAAAACAAATTCTAAGGATAGTCGTGGTGTGGGCACTGAATCAGAAGCATCTTGAAGTGATCCTAAGTTTCATGGAATGACTCATCATCACCCTGTGTGAAAGTAGCTATTCTACTTCGCAGCTCGAAATCTTCTGATAGGAATAAAACTTCCCTATGAATTTGTTTTACACGTTTGACCATATGTGAAGAGAGCTTAGTGGAAGAGACATGAGCCACTGCTTAGCTTTGTCCTTCATGGTGCAAGGGAAACACCTCATCTTGAGTTGGTCTTTAGAAAAACTCTGCAATGGGAAAGTTTAGATGGTGTCGTAGAATTCCCGCATGAATGATAAGGTATCTTCACTAACAACACCATATAAAGCTGGCATCATGCTGAAGTAAATGGTCTTCAACTCATAGTTTCTGGACAAGTCGTCCAGCAGGATGCATGATAGAGAAGTCCCGATAATTGGTCGAGCAAATTCTCTCATCACTCAAGGTATAACAGGCACCTTCTTTTGATTTTGAAGCAGATTTCATCATGTAGTGTCCATGTGTTATCAATCAATTCAGCTTCTGAAGTTGGAAGATCTGAATTCTTTATGTTGTTGTCCGTAAGTCTCCCAATGTGGTCAATATTACCGTTCAGCAGAAACACAACTCCTTCCTGAGATCGGTGACCTTGCATGTAGATTTGCACAACCACCTGAATCAAAGGAATCAAAGATAGCAAAGAAAATAAAACGAAAAAACAATAAAACCAAATAACAAAAAAAAATCAACAATATTTAAACGTGGTACTAGCAACCGAAAACCACTTCCTCGGAAACGGCTTCAAAAACTTGACACGCTCACGACGCGTGAGATAAAATTTTAAGTGCATAATGTGTCGAAGTAATAAAGTCCCGTAAGAATGAGTCAAATCCACAAGGAAGCATTAGGTTAACTAAGACTAATGCGAAAGATATCAACTAAAAATAATGAAATCAGATTTTGATGGTTTGAATAAAGAATTATCAAAAGTAACTAAAACAATTATCAAAGTGAAATTAGTCAAGGGTGAGAAAATGTTAGGCAGTCGAATGATCTCAATCATAAGCCCCTATATTGCAATTGACTATTTAAGCATAATATTTCAAAGAAGTGAATTAATCATAATAATGACACATCAAATTATATTGGTCATGTATTGATGTTGTAATTCTAATTAATTCTACCTATTGGTCCTAAAGTGAAATCAATCAGAAACCCATTATCAAGTTTAATTCCTAGGTTAATTAAGCATTCTCATGCCTTAATCAATCTAATCAATATTTACTAGAATTCAATTAAACTCAATTATAACCTAATGATCTCTCAAATAAGCTATAATATTTTTTATCAATTGTATTTCAACATTCAAGCAAAGACTCTCGTATTGCAAACAACAAGAACTACAATCAATAGTATTGTATAACTAATAAATATAACTTGTGAAATATCAATA
This sequence comes from Xanthoceras sorbifolium, assembly GCA_003430845.1. Lineage (NCBI taxonomy): Eukaryota > Viridiplantae > Streptophyta > Magnoliopsida > Sapindales > Sapindaceae > Xanthoceras > Xanthoceras sorbifolium. The sequence continues at coordinate 13,096 of QUWJ01000276.1, read as the reverse complement.
AAGGTAATAGTCAATTACAAACCCTAAAACTTAATCATGGTCCACTGACCTCCTAACTATGAAATTAGTCTAACATATTACAAATCATTAAAAAAGAAGTAGAGCATAGATAAAACCCACTCAACTATGAAGCAACAAATAATGAAGATGCTATGCTTTGGTCCAGCTGAAATTCCTTCTTTTTCAATGCTTCGTCTTCTCCAATTGCAATTCAATGATAATGATGAAGAACCGTATGTGAATCTTGTGTCTTTGATCAGAAGAACTGTAACATCCTAATTTTGAATAATTAATTTTGAAAATGTGGATATAAAAAGTTATGATTCGAGGGGTGTAAAACGTAATTAAATGTATGTTTATTTTTATGATTTCCAGATGGACCAGATAGAGCGGTCCAGAAAGATTGCATAAAGTGAAGAAAAAAGTGGCAGAGTGTACCGCGACCCTCACCGCGACCTGAGATCGTGATGAGCTGCTCGCGGTAAAAAATGGAATTTCTTGGCAGTGAGCACCGCGACCAGTCACCTCGACCACAGATCGCGCTGACTAGCTCGCGGTGAAAAATGTTAAATTCTGGCAGTGAGCAACGCGATCACCAGCGCGACCATGGTACCGCGATGAGTGATCGCGATGAAGGCGGAACTTCTCCAATGAGTACCGTGACCTAGTAACACGACCACAGGTCGCGATGACGGTCGCGACGACCGAACTTTTATAAAAAAAAAATAAGAGACGTAAGAAGTCCCCAGAAAATAGGAAAGGGAAAAAAACAGAGAGAAAGAGAGACCGAGAGAGACCGAAAGAGAAAGAAAGAAAGAAGAAGAAGAAGAAGAAAGAAGAAGAGGAAGAGAAGAAGAGAAGAAAAAGAAGAAGAAAGGAAGGAGAAAGAAAAGGAAAAGAAAAGAGAAAAGGGAAAGAGAAAGGAAAAAGAAATCCAGAAAGAAAAGCTCGTAAAAACTGGTATCCAGGTTGGTATACACTGCTATTTTGAGTTTAGTTTTCAGATTTAAATTGATTTGATTGACTTTGAATTACAGAATTTCGAGTATATTAAGTTTAATGAGTTTGATTTATGATCTATAGTATTATTACGTTCTGTTTTCTGTTATTGAGATGTTTTTGAATATCTTGTTTTGCAAATGTTGATAAATCTTGATTTTGGAATAATTAAGAGGATTTCTGTTTGATAAAATATATGCAATTATGATTTTGGATTCGTTGAAATTGATAATTGATCGAAATAATGATTTTGGGTAATATTAATATCGATTTGTATTGAGTTGAAAATGATTTTGGTAACAATAACTGTGAATTACGTTATTATATATGTGTTTATATGATTTTAATTTTCAGAACATTCTAATAGAATCGAATTTCGTTTATAAAGTGAGTTTTTGAATTAATCATTGTATGAACAATGTTTTGAAAATGATTCTGAATTAGTTTGAAATGAAAAGAAAACAAAGTGAATATATATGATGAAAACAGCCCTAGGATACTTGGACATAGGAAATGGATATAGGAGGTTGGTATACCAGCTGGGTTATTACTGTCGTACTGCACCATTATTACTTATGACTGTTGTAGGGGGCAATCCCGGACGTCACACCTAATATCAGTGATTGTTGTAGCGGGGCAATCTCGGACAATCACACCGATACTAGTGACTGTTGTTGCGAGGTAATCCCGGATGTCACACTGATACCAGTGATTGTTGTTGCGAGGCAATCTCGGACAATCACACTGATACTAGTGACTGTTGTTGCGGGGTAACCCCGGACGTCACACTGATATTACAGAGATTAGACCCATATTCCAGTCCATAAATTATGTTGAGTATTTAGAGGGCCAGAATTGAGAATGATTTGCAACGAAATGATTATAAAAGAATTGATGATTTGGTTTTGCATGGATTATTAATTGTATTGAGAGGTTTATATTGAATTGATTTCATCAGTTTTATTTCTGTAAATGATTTATATTTGATAATATGGTAATATTTTATTATGCAATATTATTTATGATTTTGACAATTGAGTTTAGTGTACACCCACTAAGCTATATGCTTAGCGCATTGATTTTATCGCGCATAGGTATCAGAGACATAGAGGGAAACAAAATAAAGAGAGGAAGTAGCAGCAGATTAAAGGTCCAGAGTCACAATTCTTTTGAGTAGTTACAATTGAATTTTAATTGTATATTGTATTTAGTTAAGCATGCATATACAGAAATCTGTAATTCGACATTTATATTATGCTTTTTAAATAATTGCTTTATGCTTTATATTTCTTTTCAAATGTTTGTAAATATTACTTATATATATGTTTTATTTGAAACTGTTTGGAAGTCGCACTAAACGGTAGAGTGCGCATTGATTTGAAATTTTGAATATAGAAGTGTTGGAATTATATTGTATTATATTGTTTTATTGAAAACAGGTTTTGGGAAATCAGAAAAATAGAGGAAACTCTGCCGAAATTTTTAAAACTGAATTTTAATGGGCTCACTCGAAAAGGTTTTTAAATTATAAATTATATGGTTTTTAGTTTATAAACAGAATTAAGAAAGTATTTGAAAACCCGGTAGCGCTCCCTGAGTTGATCCTAACGGTCGGGTCTGGGGTGTTACAAGAACCCAAGAAACGATGAAAGAATGTATGAGTGATTTCCCTAGCCTTTGGTTGAGCTTTTCTCTCCAAATCGCCCGACCCTTTTTCTTCCCATTCTCTTTCTTTTTTTATAGTCGCATGAATTAGGGCATCAGATCTGCTATCGTGACCCCCTCCCAAGACCCAAGGTCGCAAAACCGAAGTCGCGGCACTCACTATCCAAAAGTGGAATATTTCTCGTGATTCCTATGTCACGACTTAAGTCTACTCACTGGCCGAATTTAATTCCTTTTTTCGCGATCCAATCTTATGACTCTTGGTCATGAAACCTAGGTCGCGATGCTCACAGGTTAACAATTCACTTTTAAATCCAATCTTTCAACTTTGACATCTCTTCCCTAATTATCACACATAACCTGCACAAGCTCGATAAACACATGAAATCCTCCAAATTCACTTGATAACAAGATTAAAAGGTGAGGTAAAAAAGGATAAAAACATAACATATTCGGTCTGATCAATAGATCACACACTATAAAAAGACCAGAGTGAGGGTCACGCAATTTTATTCAAGAAACTCAGAGCAAGTATGACAACTACACAATTCTCCATTCTCTAAACAATTCTACAATGTTCAGAATTCAACACTTTTCAACTTCAAAAGCATACTTTAATGACTCTGATATTGCACTATTCATCGTCTACCATCGCCAAGTGATTTTTGGCTAACTCCGACCACCACGATCGCCGTTTACTTACAATGCCGATCAGCATTCTTTCAAGACTCCGATAATCGATGACTGCCTTCCAATATACAGGAAGTATTTCTAAACTTTGTTTACATTCTGCGCGTATTTACCTTTCAGTCTACTGACTTGACCATCGAAACATGTTTGGTCATCATCACCCCGGTATCCCAAGCGTTCTATGGGTCACGTGTACTTTGGTTTTACAGGTTGAAGTGCCCCGATCATCACTTTAACGTTTTTGTGGTCTACAAAGTGCCCTAATCATCACCCTATCGTTTTCGTAGTCTATAATTTGGCACCCACCGTGGGGCACGACAATCATTGAATGAACAAAATTATAGCTCTACTGATCCTACTAAGATGGCCAACAACTTAACTCATGGTGCAATGAGGGCCTAACTCCAGATTCTCATCTCCCAGATGAATGAGAACACATAAGGCTCTAAGCACTCTAAGAGGAAACTAAATGGTTAGAGCAGAGAACCAAGAGCTTCAAAGCAAGGCTTAATCCCTCTCAACCGCTTGACCATATGGGAACCGAACAACTTCTCATGCGTCACCACTTGATTCAGTTGTACCAACTTTACCGTTCTCGACCGTTCGATCATAGGACCAAGGTATAATGGCAAGCGACCTTAATGGAGAGCAAGGCTCATAGGTAATGGGAGTGGCGGTCGACCTAGTCGCACCAATACAGTTGAACCCTCAGCTTGGAGTTAACAGCGAGCCAATGGAACGGTATACCACAAGCTGCTTAGAAGATGCAATCAATGTCAACCCCTACCAATGTCGGTTTGGCTCGACCAACGACTCTACTGTTGGGAACGCAGTTGACTCCCTCACAATCGACCCCCTCCCCGAAAATGGTAAGCTCAGACCTTATATTTGCTAACCCTATTCTATGCGGGTTGATGTAGCACGACCCTCCCGCATTCAAGGAACAAGTCTCTCATTAACCACAATCTAAGCTCAAGACTAGTCACTCAACTAAGCGATCCTGCATTCAAGGGTCAAATTCGCCATTAGAATACTCAACTTAAAGTTAAAGTATGAAACCAAATGACTCACACTTTAACTGGGGGCAAGATAAACATCATATCTTCCAAAGTCAACCACTTAACTACTCGATTCAAAGTTAAAGTGTGAAACCAGATGACTTATACTTTATTTGGGGGCAAGATAAAACATCATGACTTCTTAAGCTCATTCAATCTACCTGACCCTAATATTTATTTGATCTACTCGACCCTGAATTTATTAGACAAGATCGACCGGTACAATACACTCATAGAGTTTGCTCGACTTGCTGGACTAAAACAATTTGAATGTAACTCCACTACACTCTGTTTGACCAATTACGGATTAACACAAATCTCCAAGACTTATCAAACAAATTTCAAACTTATTTAAGAATCTACATTTTACACATGTATTTTCTCTATTTTACTTGACTAAGTCGAATGCTATTCAATGTTTTCATCACTCAACTCATTCGACTAGATTGTAAGTATTTTCATTGCTCGACTGTGAGTTCTGTTATCAATTATCACATCGATCGTTAGCACTCGACCTAGTTAAGTTCTTAAATATACCATACTTTCATATTCCATTTTTATTAAGTCAAGTACTAAACCTATACAACCAACTACGGTATTGTTCGACTAGTCGACTACTACTATACTGCACAATGATGAGTTTTGAGCCTACGCGGGCACCTATTCAGTAGGTTCAACTAATCGACTGTCACCAACGTAAATAGAAAAAATTTCTAAGTATTGAAATTCATTCAAATAAAAAGGAAACATGAGCACTCGACCATTCATGGCTAACTACTTACGGTCGATCACACATAGTCGACCACGAAGACTCGACCATTCATGGCTAACTACTTACGGTCGATCACACATTGTCGACCACGAAGAGTCGACCATTCATGACCAACTACTTGCATTCGACCATTCACAAGTTGACTTCTTGCAGTCAACTGCTCACAGTTGATCATTTGTGCTCGACATTGGGTCCACAAACTATGTAGAGTCTAGCGCTCGACCATAAGTGTCGACCTAGCCATAACAGCTCACACGAGAGAGCTCTACCATCACAGCGTATGACATGAGCGCTCGACCATAATTATCGTTACACAACCATATCGACTTATACGAAAGTGCTATACAATCACAACATACGACATAAGCACTCGACCTTAAGGTTAACCCCTTTCAGGAGACACCTTACTCCAAGCATATTGATTCACACAAAGAGTGATCTACCATCATAGTCAACATGAGCATTGGACATGAGTGCTCAACTATAAGTGTTCACCCCTCTAAGGCACACTTCACCATGTGGAACTTTCAATGATAAACCTCTCTAATCACCATGCTACGATTAAGATGCCAAACAGGAGCGGTCGACCTAGTCGGCCCTGAAAAAATGTCGAGCCTTCAAACAACTAAAAACACTCTCTGTAACACCCCCTGACCCGACCCGGCTGGATCGACCCAGGAAGTGCTACCGGGTTTTCAAAACTTTCTTATTTCTGTTTATAAACTGAAATCCATATAATATGTAATTTAAAAATCTTTTCGAGTGAGCCCATCAAAAATTATTTTCAAAAATTTCGGCAGAGTTCCGTTTGTTTTTCGGATTTCCCAAAACCTGTTTTCAAATAAAACTCAAATCACAAACAATTCACAAAAACACTTCAAATCTCAATCCATTCAAATGCGCACTCTGCCGTTTAGTGCGACTTTCAATCAGTTTATAAACAATTCAGTAACTACAATCCTTTTGAAAAGGGCAAAACAGAAAGCATAAAATAATTAATTACAACACATAATTACAAAACATAATTACAAAATCCTCTGTATATGCATGCAGATTTAATTACATTATACACAAGTACTTATATAATTAACTACCCAAAAATGTGTGACTCTGAGCTCTTCTCTGCAGCTGGTGCCTCTTCAGTCTCTTCCGTCCTCGGTATCTTTATTACCTACACGTTAGAAACAAAACTAACGCGCTAAGCAATACTGCTTAGTGGGTGTACACTAAAGTAAATGGTAATATAATATTAAACAATATATGTAAATTCAGACATTCAAAAGTGTATATAAACAATAAAACTTAAAACCAGTACTTTCAGAAATAGAAATATTTATAACAAACATTTTACAATTACTGAAACTAAGTAAATAGACAGTATTTCAAATTTTTCTGGAATTCAGTTTCATATCATTTCTTTGTTTTCCATAACATTTCCTAATCATAAATTCTCAATTTGGCCCGTGATACACATAACAGGGTGTAGGACGGGATTACGGGTTTTACAGTCGGGTTTCCCATTTCATATGAAATGGTATCCCTATATAAACAGTCGGTTTCCCATTTCACGAGGAAATGGTATCCGTGATAACAGTCGGTTTCCCATTTCACAAGGAAATGGTATCCGTAATCAATAATCAGAGACAATATACATCACGGTGTAGTACTGCCATAAATTCACCCAATATGTCCATCTCCTATATCCAAATATCCTATACATATATCAGGGCCGTTCAAAATCATAACAATTTAGTTCTTTGGTTTCAGAAATCACGAATATCAATTTCAGTTAAAATCCATAAAACAAAAATTATAAACCAGGTTTTGAAATGAATATCCATAAGAGCAAATTATTGTCCAACAATATGCAAAAATATAAACAAATCCATACGAATATATATATATATATATATATATATATATATATATATATAAAATCCAATATAAACAAATCCATACGAATATATCTAAAATCCATAACAATCAAAACATTTATCAAAACTAAGTTTCAGAAACGTGTGTACACCAACCTGGATACTGATTTTCTCGCGACTATCGCGTTCTACGTTTTCTTTTCCTTTCTCTTCCACCTTTTCTTTCTTTCTTTCTCTCTTTCCTTCCTCTTCTCTTCTTCTTCTTCATTTTCTTCTTTTTCTTCTTCCTTCTCTTCTTCTTCTCTTCTTTCTTCTTCTTCTTCTTTCTTTCTTCTTCTTCTTTTTCTTCTTTCTTTCTCTTTCTTTTTTTTTTTCTCTTTTTTTTTCTCTTTCTTTCTTTTTTTTTTTCTCGGTCTCTCTCTCACTCTCTCTTTCTCTTCTCTGTTTTTTTTTTTTGTGGCTTTTGCGAGAAGCCAAAATTTGTTTTTTATTTTTCGGTCGTCGCGACCTGTGGTCGCGCCACCAGGTCGCGGTACTCACTGGAGCATTTCCACCGCCTTCATCGCGAGCACACCTCGCGGTACCATGGTCGCGCTGGTGGTCGCGTGCTCACTGCCAGAATTGACATTTTCATCGCGAGCAGTTCATCGCGATCTGTGGTCGCGGTGACTGGTCGCGATGCTCACTGCCAAGAATCACCATTTTTCATCGCAGCTGTGGTCGCGATGACCAGGTCGCGATACTCACTGCCTCAGTTTTCAATTTTCATGCATCATTTTCGACCGTTCAATTTGATCCACCTGGAAACCATAAAATAAACATACATTTAATTACATTTTGCACCCCATATCATAAATTTTATATCCACATATTTAAAATTAATTATTCGAAATCCGGGATGTTACACTCTCTACCAAAAAGACTTTGATTACAAGAGCCGTAGCCAGATCGAGTCATCCTACCATGATCGAAACGAGCGTTGCAATACGTAGAGATATGACAAGTCTTCCTTCTTACGTGACAAATCATATGACATGGTCGAATACACCAATACAAAATCTTGAGGATTGCTAACTTATGCATTTAATCACTAAATTGAAGGTGCCAAATGCTAAAGTACTTGACTAAGTAGTCAACCTACTTGTACCCACTCTAATAGGAGGATTGACCCTCTTTGAGCATCGTTCGATACACTCGACTGTAGTGTAAGTAGGCATATGGTCACATATACTTTCAACTAATGAACAAGCTTGCTTAAGGGCACTTGAAGAAGCATTCGACTATTGTTGTTAGACTATTGGTAGAGTAATCGAATTATCACCTCATGAGCTACCAGCATTGAAGGTTCAAACTTTCCTTAAGACGTCATGGCGCTTGGCGCACTCGACAATACAATAGAGTAGTCGACCTTATCAAAGCATTTCTCAAGGTAGAAGAACAATCTATCATTTGCATTCGACTCACTCGACCATATGATGAGTAGGTGTTAAACCACTCACATTTCTCATTGGAAACATGAGAATTAGCACTAGACTAAATAGTTAACTAAGTTGATTTTTTTCCCCAATAAACGAGTAAGACCAACTAATGATGTTCGACATGCTCGACCATACATTAATCAGATATGCAACCACCAACACTTTTACTGTCGAAGCAAGCTTCCCATTAGGGGCACATAAAGATATGCTCATAAAAGTATGTCCACCCAGGGACTAACCAATATAGACGTTCTTCCTTTTTTGGCAACCTTTAGTCGACTACACTGGTAATCAGGAACCCTAAGGGTATGCTAAGTTCAGATGGTCCTAGCTCTTGATCCAAAGGCACAAATGGCTTGATTTTTGCCGTTGTGACGGGTTGTGCGACTACTCTTATAGGAACACCCTCATACATGGTCCAAGGGATTCCCTCAAATCTTTGCTCTTGACAAGCATCGACCACGATCACTAAAGCTTCTTCCGCTGCTGACTCTCCCTAAGAGTCGCTCGACCATAGGCTGTCGACCACTCACAGTCAACTACTAACAAACAATTACTCACAGTTAAACACTTATACTTAATTACCTACGGTTGAGCCATTCAACCATCAATAGTCAGTCGACAGACGCTAGTCGACCATTACATTGGTCGACCGTAATTACTTCCGTGTGAGTGACATCAAGGATCGGTCGATAGACGTTAGTTGACCATTACATGGTCGACCATTGTTACTTATATGTGGATGACATCACGGATCGGTCGATAGACGTTAGTCGACCATTACATTAGTTGACCATCGTTACTTATATATGGGCGACATCACGGATCGATCAATGGTTGCTGGTCGACCATTACATTGGTTGACCGTCGTTACTTTACATTTGTCGACCATCGTTACTTCCATATATGCAACATCACGATCGATCGATAGACGCTAGTGAACCACATTGGTCGACCGTCATTACTTTCATTTGGGCGACATCACTAATCGGTCAATAGACGCTAGTCGACCATTACATTAGTCGACCGTCTTACTTCCATATAGGTGCCATTACGGATCAGTCCACAGATGCTACTCTACCATTATATTGGTCAATTGTCGTTACTTCCATATGGGTGACATCACAAATCAGTCGACAGACGCTAGTCGACCATTACATAGGTTGACTATCATTACTTCCATGTAGCCGACATCAAGGATTAGTCGATAAACACTAGTAGACCATTACATAGGTCGACCGTCGTTACTTTCATATGGATAACATCACGGATCCATCGACAGACACTAGTCGACCATTACATTGGTCGACCGTCGTTACTTACATATAATCGACATGAAGGATCAATCAACAGACGCTAGTCGACCATTACATTAGTCGACCGTTATTACTTCCACGTTGGTGACATCAAGGATCGGTCGACAAACGCTAGTCGCCCATTACATAGGTTGACCGTCGTTACTTCCATGTAGCCGACATCACAGATCGGTCGATAGACGCTAGTCAACTATTATATTGGTCGACCATTGTTACTTTCACTTAGATGATGTCAAGGACCAACTGGCAGATACTGATCGACTATCATTAATCAATCATTGATGAGACAGTCTAGTCGTCATCTTGACAAGTTATCAGTGTTCCAAAGCTCTTCGACTTTGAGATTTGACTATCTCATTGTCACTCGACATATTCGACTAGTGGTAGAACGAATGCACGATGAACCTATGCCTCTACCTGGCAAAACGTTTATCTACACATTGGCGACCTAGTCGACTGGACTATGGTCGAGTCACTACTTAACAACATAGCATGGTCGACACGACCATAAATTCTCCCACTGACGAAGAAATCTTCTCTTCAGGGGCATATAAAAAACACATTTGCATATGATCGACTATACTGAAGCCTCATGTTCGACTGGTAGACTATTGGCCAAACTACATTAATTGACCACCAATTCTTCCATTGGGGTACAACTATTCTCATGCAATTCGTTCAATGCAGTAGACTCATTGACATAAGCTGAGACGTTAAAGTTAAGTAGTTTAGGGGCAAACTGTAGTGGCAAAAATCAGCCAAGCCCAATCATCAGGCCCAAACACATGTGAAGTATAAGGCCCACCTTATAAGCTTATACGTTCAAGTTACATCAATAGGCTCAAGGCTCAATCTCTGGCGAAATCACTTCTCTTAGATTTAAATACAAAGGCCCATAATGAATTAGACTCAATCCAGAGATAGCAATGTGATCTTAAGCTCAAAACCCGAGTCCATGAAGTTACCAAACTTCCATTTGAATTCCAGACCAGGTTAAGGTCAAAATATTTTTGTATTTTAAAATCTTTTACATTGAGCCCATTAAAATTGTTTTTTTTTTAAAAAAAATTTGACAGAGTTTTATCTGTTTTTCTGACTTTCCAAAACCTGTTTCTAACAAAAGTTCAAATAACATAAGATCAAACACTTCGAAATTCATTTCTCAATCATTTGCACACTCTTCCATTTAGTGTGACTTTCCAAACATTTTTAACAAAACTATCAATAAACAATATTTAAACAAAATACTAAAATCTCATATGTTTAATCCATTTGAACTACCAAATACACATTTACAAAATTAATATATTACAACTTTTCCATTTTCATATATGCATGCTTAAATAAATAATTTACAAACAAAGTTTAAGTAAAACTACCCAAGAGTAATATGACTCTGAATCTTCTTCTGCAGATATCACCTCTTCAGTCTTTGTCTCCACTGATAACTCTACTACCTATGCGTGATAAAAATCAATGCACTAAGCATATTACTTAGTAGGTGTATACTAAATATATTTGCCGAAATCACAAAATAACTTTCAAAATAAAATGTCATAACATATCATATCAAAACATACTATTACTTTAAATAAATGAAATAAATCCTTTGTTTGTTAATCATATGAAAATGAATTAAACTCTTTTATATAAATTTTAATTCAATTCTTTTCAATCCCGGCCCTTTGGTATACTTAACATAACTTTCTGGACTGGAATATGGGTCGTTCGATATCGACCACTCGGTGGTTACCCGCCGAACCTAATGAGTTTCCAATTTGACATAAACCACTCAGTGGCTGCCCGTCAAATAGTATCATAAGCATCAATTTTTCGACATCGATCACTCGGTAGCTACCCACCGGAATAACTCCCTACCCTAGGATCAGGTACTCGGTACCTGCTCATAATCCTTAGGGTGGTACGTAGTATCACTATCGGTACAGTACTACTAAAATAACCTAACTGGTATACCAACCTCCTATATCTGTTTCCTATATTCAAGTATCCTAGGGCCATTTCAAGTTATCTCTCACAATACACAGTTTTTAACTTTCATTTCAAATCATTTCATTCCTTTCCAAATCAACAACTAAAATTCTCAAATCTCAATCAAATTCAACAAATATAATTTCCAAACAATATTCGTAAAACCTTTACATTTGACTGATTTGAGAACATACGATTATTTCAAACAATATGCTTAAACAATTATTTCTAACATATATGTTATAAACGAAATGCGATTAAAGTCAAATATTCAAACAAACTAAAGTATAGAAAAATAAATATACTAACAAAATCCATAAAGATTTTTCCAAACTCATTTATTTCAAGGTATGAAAATTCTCAGCAAAGCACATAATTAAAACCATAAAGTTTTCATAACTGAGTGTACACTAACCTGGATACCGTTTTTCCGAAACCTTTCTTTTCTGAAAGTTCTTTTTCTCCTTCTCTTTCTCTTCTCTTATTCCTCATTTTTTCCTTCTCCTTCTCTTCTTCCTCATCTTTTCCTTCTCCTTCTTCTTCTTCTTTCTTTCTTTTTTCTGATCTCTCTATTTTCTTTTGGCTTCTTCGTGAAGCTTCCACCGCCTCTTATTTTGTTTTTATAAACATTTGGCTGTCGCGACAGCGTATCGCGATCTATGGTCGATTTCCTCCTTTTTATCGCGAGCGCCCTATCGCGATCCTTAGTCGCAGTCTTGGGGTCGCGATACTCATTGCCAAAATTTTCCTCTCCCTTTCATGCACTATTTCTGGACTGCTCCACTTGGTCCACTTGTATACCTAAAATCAACCCTAGTAAATACATTACATCATTTTCACATAATTAATAATACTTAAAGGTACTTTTCGTTATTACAGAAAATTAAGGATGTTACACTCACTCTGAGTGAGGGTCACACAATTTTATTCAAGAAAGTTAGAACAATTCTGACATCTACGCAATTTTCCATTCTCTAAACAATTCTGACAATGCTCAGAATTCAACATTTTTCAACTTCAAAAGCAGACTTTAATCACTATGATATTGCATTATTCATCGTCTACCATCGCCAAGCGATTTTCGGCCAACTCTGATTGCCACGATCGCTGTTCACTCACAACGCCGATCAACATTCTTTCAAGACTTCGATAATTGACGATCGCCTTCCAATATACAGGAAGCATTTCTAATATCTCTTTACTTTCTACGCGTATTTACCTTTCAGTCTATTGACTTGACCGTCGGAGCATATTT